>JZKD02S2125836.1:274810-287659 GCA_000966675.3 Picea glauca
TTTTCATCCTTTTTATCCATCTTACTCCTATTTTTCTTTGGAACATGTACATAAGCATCACAACCAAACACTCTAAGATGTTGAAGAGAGGGTTTCTTTTCAGACCATACCTCGTGTGGAGTTTTATCATCCAACACTGAAGGAGGTGATCAATTGACCAAGTAACATGTTGTACCCACTGCCTCTACCCATAATTCATGTCCTAACTCAGCATCACTGAGCATGCTCCTTGATTTTTCCATCAGTGTCCTATTCATCCTTTTTGCAACTCCATTATGCTGAGTAGTGTATGGACTAGTCTTCTGCCTTGCTATACCACACTTCTTACAAAATTCTTCAAATTCATTTCTGCATAATTCTCCACCATTATCTGTTCTCAATACCTTTATTTTCTTTTCTGTCTGATTTTCTACCAGGGCCTTAAACTTTTTAAATTTATCAAATACCTCAAATTTGTTTCTAAGAAAATAAATCCATGTGCTCCTTGATAAATCATCTATGAATGAAACATAATACATAGATTTACCTAGGGATGGAACAAGAACAGGTCCAAACACATCACTGTGTATCAACTCTAAGATCCCCTTTGCTCTTGTAGCACCGGATGAGAATCTTACTCGATTATGTTTACCATATGTGCAATGTTCACAAAAATCAAAATCCAAAGTGAAATTAGACATACCTTCAACCATACCTTTACTGTGTAGCGTTCAAAGGCCCTTTTCTACAATATTCCCCAGTCTTTGATGCCACAACATGGTCTTCTTTTCAGGGACAATATTGGTCTTTTCTCCTTCATTTCTCTGCTTAGGGACAACATAACTATTACATCCATTATTATAAGTTCTTCCCAACAATTTGTACAAATTTCCACATCAAACTCCCCTCATCAACACCATTTCTCCTCATACCATATTGCAAGTGCCCTTTCCCAATATAGTATCCACTCCTACATCGTCCAACCTGCTTATAGATATTAGTCTCCTAGCTAGTTTTGGAATGTGCAGAACCCCAAGGAGAGTTCTAATCCTTCCATATTTTAGCAGCAACTTAACCCTTCCACATCCCATGATTTTGGCTGTCGAGTCATCTCCTAGGAATACGTCACCACCATTGTATTTTTCATATTCATAGAACCACTCTTTGTGAGGAGTCATGTGGTATGATGGACCTGAGTCGATCAACCATACATTAAGATATGAATGTGTACCTGTATATGTCATGTAAACATCACCTCCTTCTTCAGTGGAGGTTTTTTCCTTTATGGAAGAGGTACTATCAGGCCCCTTTGTTTTATCAACCTTCTTAGACTTGCAATATTTCTTATAATGCCTTGTTTTACCACACTTCCATCATTTCCTCAAATATTTTCCTAGAGACTTAGATCTACCTATAGATTTAGCCCCCCCCCCCCTCCCTGAAGACTTACCAGGATTCCTGTTTTGGGTGCGACCTATGACAAATAAAGCATTTGTGCTATGACCATCCATGATTTTCCACCTCATATCTTCAGATAACAAGAATGCTTCCTCTTCTGTCCAAACACATCACTGTGTATCAACTCTAAGAATGCAACTACATCCTTATACTTCAATGTAGATTGAGTTGTACTGCCAATTTCTACAACCAGATTATCCCAAGAGTTTGGCAAAGAACATAACAAAGTATACACTTATCTTCTTCTGCAATCATAATATTAATAGAGACAAGTTGACTTACCAGAGTATTAAAGGCATTTATATGTTCTATCAAGAAATATCCATCTTCCATCCTAAGTTGATACAACTTCTTTCGAAGAAACAACTTTTTTACCAGGGACTTTGATTGATGCAAATTCCCTAACTTATCCCATAGTTTCTTGGTTGTGGATTCTCTCGAGAAATTCAACAACACCAAATCTTCTGGGCAATGTCAAATAGTACTGCTTCCTCTTCTGTCCAACTTCTCCCAATATTCCTTCGACATACCAGTAGGTGGTGTACCAGTAGATTGTGTACTAGTAGATTGTGTACCAGTCGACTGCGTGCCAGTAGGTTGCGTACCAGTAGGTTGTGTACCGAGATCCACAATGATCCATTGTTCTTTGTCTACAATAAGGTCCTCCATATTAAGCTTCCATAGCTCAATTTTTTTACCATTGAACATCTCTATCTCGATTCTAGATTAGCTCACCATTCCTCTTTCTATACTCGAATCTCCACTGCAAAATATCCCACTAAACCCAGGTTTATCACAAACCCAAGATAGACTTGATCTAGCAAGACCGAGACAAAACCTCAACAACAAAGGCATCCCTCTGAAGCCAAAAATGCGCTTTAATACCACATTCAAGTTTTAAACCTGTGAAGTAAAGTAATGCATATAGATTCTTAAGCAAAATAGAATTTAATCAATGGCTCATACACATAGTACACATAGATTTATATCGAAAACCCTCAATCGGGGAAAACCTCTCTTATATTCATTATATCAAATTTCACCATTCACCATACAATATATAAAATGTTTTTAGGTATTCCATAGATACCAAAACCCTAATCCCTTAACCTGAGATTAACTTAAAAAACTGCTAAGAATAGAAAAATCCGCTAAAAATAGCAAAAATCGCCCAAATGTTTTTTTAGAAAACTACTAGAGGGATCGTCAAACATAGTTGTTGAATCTAACATGTCTGCACACACACATGAAAAGAATATAACACATACCCAACATGTTTTAAATAGCCGACTCCATAACCCAACAGTAAGGTGACTCAAGTTGAAGTTCTTAGAGCCTCGTAGGGAGGTCTCTATCCCCCATGGAATCTAATGTTATCACACATATTTTTAAAGGGGGGGTTTTGTTTCCCTTATTAAATTACCCGTCCAGTCAGATTTCATGATATTTTCACTAGATCCTCGTCAATAGCCGACACAGATCCAGATGGCCAAAGAGCAGGGAGAGGCCGCCACATGTTCTAGGTGCCGATTTGACTCAGGCCTCGTCCTCATCCCAATGTGGATAGTCAATGAAGTCAGGGAAGGTGGTTGAAACATCATCTTCCCCCCATAAATGGAAATCTCAAAAAGGACTGACAAACTACCCGATATCACATCTGAGAGGGAACTGCATGGGCAGTCTGACAAAAGACTGCATGCACAGTCTACTAGAAAATCACGTGCACATTCAGTCTATCAGGGAGCTCTTCGGCTTGATGGTTAGGGTCAATGGTTGAGCTACGCTCCCACATTATAATTTTTTTATAAATCACACTTGTTATATGGTTATGTAATTTCGTGTGAGACTTCTTGTTTAATGCAAGTCGGCTTCTTGTTTCCATGCTTTATTGCCTTTGATACTGAATTTTCATGATTGAAGGATTCACATGGATGTTTATGACTGAGTTGTAATGGATGTTGTATTATAGCCTGATTATAGTGTTTTCAGCCTCCTAAACTCCAAATCCAAGAAGATCTTGTTTTCTGAGTTTTTCCTCCTTAGGCTGTTAGAAGACCTATTGTCCAGAGAAAACCTTTTCATTTTCTCCTCAATTTATTCCTCATACTCACCCTTACTACCACTTACTGATTTAAGTTGAATTGAGACCTCATTTGCAAGTGCATGATGGTCCATTTTTCTGAGTTAAAATGATATTATCTTGAGCCTATGCTCATTCGACCCCCTTTAAAGTTATTCATTGTGACATATAAATTGATGGGTATTGGGCTTACCTCAGTCACAATCTAGAGGTGACTTCTGGTGCTAACACATAGATATAAAAAAATTACAAATACACAACATTTAATTGAACACATAATTGATAGTTATCTTTTATAGAAGACCACCAAATGCATGCAGACCTTCCATGAACCTCCCAGCCTTATACCATGCTTCTCATCACTCTCAACGATGGGTCACCCCCAAGCTGAGACTAAACTCCAACCAGGTAAATGGATTCCTAGGCTAGGCTAAGAAAACATGAAGTTACACAATCAATCAAGAACGATTTCATCCCAAGAGACAAATCACACTAAAAATATACAACCTCTCATTCCCCACATGCCTATCCCACCCTAGGGAGTTTGCCCCTTCTCTCCTCACAATCCTTCATCTACTCCACTCCCTTTCCAGGGCTTCAACAACAAGATGGACATGAATTCTTAAAGAACTATAGATGCATTTGGGATCCCTCTTGGAAATCCATTCCCCAGTAACCTCTTTCACTTGGAGAGAGTTTCTCACATGTTTGACAACCTTCTTCTTCAAGCCACGGGTATGAAAACTTGCCTCTTCAATCCCATAGATGTGAAAACTAGATTCTTTGGTATAGATCGTAATTAAACCATTTATAGGATCATGTAAAAACAACAACATAAAATGGGTAAGAGAAACAACCACTCTCAGAAAAGGAACTAAGTTGGCAGCAACAACAAATGGTTAAGGCACAATACGATCTCAGGAAAGGTACAAGTGCACTATTCTTAATAGGAAATGTATGTGATCACTGGTGAAGGTGTTCCTGCATGGTCCAGGGGTGCATGATGATTTAGAGGTAAAATCTTGCAGGAAATGGCCAAGTCCTGAAATCATTAGTGAATGGGAAAAAGGGATGGGAAAACAAACCATTTTCCCCACATATATTTGCATGCACCATGATTGACACATGGATGTCCTGGAGCTCATTTTATCTCCACTTGTGATTCATTCTCTCTTCCATGTGATTTAGGATAAATAATTATCCTCACCATAGTCTTGAGGAAATAATAATATAATATTCTCTTGGAGTTAAGCCCTCAAGATTAGCCCTTTTTCCTAGTCTCTTAGCCCCCTTCCTTTCCCTTCCCAGTGGAGCTTTTTCTCCCATACTCTTTTATCATGGTCATTTTACATTCAATGATGTATTAATATTTATGATATGAGTGTTTACATATACAAAAATAGGATCATTGTCCTTAAGCATCTAGGATCTCCAGCCTAATCATCACATAATCCTCCTAGATTATAATTACTTGGATCACCAGCCTATAAAACATGTTTACAATTCAACTGGGGATAATCCTTGGAGTATTAAAATCCCCTCCCCTTATTTATGCACTATCCCCAATGCATCTTATTTACATATTAACATCAAGATTTCAAAAATCTTCAAAAAGATGTGGGTATTATGTCCATGTAGCTTCTTTTTTCTCGCAAGTTGCATCCACAGGACCGTACTAGGTCCATTGGACCTTTACTAGATCCGTAGCTCGATTATGAAGCTATTTTCTCTTCCGATCTAGTATGCACATTGGATGCACTTGAAAAGTTCCTTCTTTCTCCACATGAATCACATTCCAATCAATAACATGATTAGCACCAGGTATATACTTATTGAGAAATGACACATGGAATACATTATGAATGTACATATATGCATGTAATGCAAGAATATAATCTATTTTCCCAATCCTCTCTGGGATTTCAAATGATCCACAATAATGAGCTGCCAACTTTGAACAATTTCCTAACTTCAGGGAGATTATGTTGGCCTTCACTTTCAGGAATACATGATCACCTATGCAAAATTCCCTATGAATTATTCCCTTGTCAACATATATTTTATTCATGTCTTGAGCAACCTTTAAATTCTGATTTATTTTTGACATCTTCTCTTCCATTTACTTGAAAAACTATGGCCCAACCACTACTCTATCTGCTATGCTTTCTCATCTTACATGTGTGTTTCACTTTCTGCCATAAAGTGCCTCAAATATAGATGCTTGGTACCCATTGTTGCAAGAAAACTCTACCAAGTATATATAGTCTTCCCATTTTGATGGTTTATCCATCACATACATCCTCAACATATCCTCAATCACTTGGTTCACTCTCTCTATTTTCCCATCAGATTTTGGATGATAGGTGTTGCTAAAATTCAAATTTGTTCCAAAACCTTTAAATAATCCTTTCCATAAATTAGATGCGAATTTTGTATCTCTGTGAGACATAATTGTCTTGGATATACCATGCAATCAAGAAATTTCCCTCATAAAAATATCAACAACATTATTTTCTTTGTGAGTGAGCTTCACTGGAATGAAATGGGCATCTTTGGTAAGCTTTTACACCACTACCATGATAGAATCATGTTGCTTGTTGGTTTTGGGAATTTTGGTGATGAATTCCATTGTCACCATTTCCCATTTCCACTTAGGGATAGGTAATGGTTGTATCATCCTAGCTAGGTGTTGATGCTCATCCTTGACCTTTTGACACTCCAAACATTTGAAAATGTACTCAGTAATTTCTTTTTTCATGCCTGTCCAATAATATTGGCTCTTGACTCCTGCAATTGTTTTCTGATATCCTGGATGTCCAACATAAGACACATTATGCATTTCCTTCAATATCAGAATTTTCAATCCTTGAGAATTGGAAACATAAATTCTGTTTCTATACATGAGAATTTCCCCAATTCCCAACTTTTAACCCTCAATTTCCTGCTGCAATTTACCTTGCTATAATTTTTCCACTAATTTCGTGAAATGCAAATCTGATTTTGCAACCTATGATATTTTGTCTTTCAATTCATATCAATACATGCTAATGGATGTAGCATGCAACTCATGCACTCTTCTGCTGAGTGCATAATCCACCTTGTTCTCTTTCCCTTTGATATGATTTATAACAAAGTCGTACTCACTGAGAAATTCTAACTACCTACTCTGCCTGGTATTTAGAGTTGGTTGATGAAATAGATATTTCATACCATTATGGTCTATATTAAACTAAAACCTTTTTCCCATGAGATAGTTCCTCCATGTTTTCAACGCATGCACTATGGATTCCAACTCCAAATCATGGGTGGCATAATTCCTTTCATGTTACTTCAATTTCCTTGATTCATAGCATAGAACATACCCATTCTGATCGAGGACTCCACCAAGTCCTTCTTTGCATGCATCTGTGCATACCAAGAAATATTCATTCGGATCAAGAATCCTTAGAATTGGAGCAGTGGTTAATAATTGCTTCAAGTGATGGAAACTCTTTTCACACTCCAATGACCACCGAAACTTCACTCGTTTCTTTTGGAAGGAAATGATTGGATGTGCAATATTTGAAAATCCTACAATAAATCTTTTGTAGTAGCCAACAAGTCCCATGAATGATCTGGATTCTATCACAATCTTAGGTGTTGACCACCCTTTAATGGATTCAATCTTTTCAGGGTCCACAACTATCCCTTCCTTAGATATGAAATGCCCAAAATAATGAATTTGGTTTTGATAAAATGATAACTTTCTCAATTTGGCATACAAATGATGATCCCTTAACATTTGTAATAGCATCTTCAAGTGTTTCTCATGCTCTTATTCTGACTTCGAATATATAATAATCTCATCCAAAATGATAATGAGAAACTTATCTAAGTACTCCTTGAAAACACCATTCATTAAAGACATGAAAACAATAGGTGCATTTGATAACCCAAATGGCACCACTCTGAAATCATAATGACCATACCTTGTTCTGAAGGTAGTCTTGCTGATGTATTCATATTTAATTCTTACCTAATCATAACCAGACCTAAGATCAATATTTGAGAACATTTTTGCACTCTTCAACTGATTAAATAGGTCATTGATCCTTGGCAAAGGATACTTATTCTTTACCATTACTTTGTTCAACTATCTGAGGTGCATAAAAATTCTCAATGTTCCATCATTCTTCTTCACAAATAAAACTAGGGCACCCCAAGGTGACACACTTGGGCATATATATCCCTTCTTCATAATCTCTTCAATCTACATTTGTAGCTCCTTCAACTTTGGTGTACTCATCCTATAAGGAGTCTTGGATACTGGAGCTGCTCTAGGCATCATATTTATAGAGAAATCAATATCTCTTTTAGGGGGTAGTACTAGTATTCATTTAAGTACATCCCCAAACTCATTTAGAACTAAATAATCTTCAATATTTGACAATTTATCCTTAGGTGTTTCTTCTATATGGGCTTCAAAGATTTGACAACCCTTTCTGTAACACTTCTTCATATGCATTACAATTACTTCCCTCAAAATTCCCTGCACTCTCTTTAGGTTCCCTTCCTTATCCAAGCACATAAATTCCTTTTTATGACATTCTAAGACAACATGGTGTTGTTCTAACCAATCCATCACAATTAGATAGTCATATGAACCTAAGGGAAAGACATTCAAATATGCCTTCGTGCTCATCCCATTCATTCCCATTGGACATGACTTAACCAAATCATTAACTTTTATTTTAGCTCCTGTGGCCAGTTGCACCAACCAAGATTTCCCATTCTTTCTTCTTCAAAAATGAAATCTTTCCACCACCTTATGATCTATATAATTATGACTAGATCCTAAATCAATTAAAATTGCAATGGTTTGGTTGTTGATCATACCTTCCACTACAATCATCTGTGATTGAAACTCATCTTACTTTTTGTCTAGGCCTGCATAGATCCTTGGCACATTTCTGCCCATGTCCTCCACTGTTTCATCTTGTTGTACATTGTGAACAACTCTCATTTTATCACTTATGTGAGGAAAATCTCTATACATATGATATCCTTTACAACCTCAACATTGAATGGGTGGCTTCCTTGGCCTTTGTCCACCTGTCTCAATCACTCTAGGATCTATATAAGTTGGTTGTCCTTGAGGTTTGTTTCTGAAGAATGGTTGCTTATTCCCCTTCTTACTCTGTTCCATCTTGAATTTCTTCTTGTCTTCCCAGGATTTTTGGAAAGTTGGCTTTACTTTATGTTGATCATATAGGAAGTTAGCTCGCCTTATGGTCTCTTCCAATGTCTTGGGATCATCATATTGAATCTTGTCACTGATGAAATATGGAATCCCACTCAGATACCTCTGAATCTTAACTTTCTCATCCTTGATTAAGGAGACATACTTCAACAGTTCCAAAAACCTTCTTTCATATTCGTCAATGGACATAATTCCAATCTTGAGTTCAAATAACTACTTCATTTTCTTGTAATAATAAATCTTAGTCAAGTATTTCTTTTCAAAATACTTCTTAAATTCCTCCTAAGAAACATTTTTCTCTTTAATGTGTTGCACCTGGAAAAGATGATCCCACCACATGGATTCCTTTCCTTTAAGTTGATAGATAACAATTCTCCCTTCTGTATGTGAAAAAATAATTATGTAATTGGAAGTATTTTCTCATGCCTAACATCCATGTCTCGACATATTCATCCTTCTTCTTCTCACCATCAAAAGTAGGAGAATTATTTTTTTTCATTTCTCCTCGCAGTTTATCCACCCTAGACCTCTTCTGATGCTTCCTAATAGGGGATGGAATTTAGATATTGTGATCTCTCCTATTCAACTTTTTTTGGGAGTGATCATGATGGTGATGTCTTATAACACTCCTTGATATTCCTTTCTCCTTAGGATACCTATGGCTTCCTTATTTTCTTGAGCCATTCTCCTTATCTAATTTATTTTCAATTATGTTCAGGATCTACAATAACTTCATGTTGAAGTCTTCATGCTACTCCTTGGCTTTCATAAGACTTTCACTATCAGCCTTGTGACTTTGGACATATTTCTGTAAATTTCTAATGGTCTCTACCATGTTCATGTTTTCATCCTTTCCTTCTCTATATCCATTAGAGTTTGTTCATTCAATACCCAAATGGATATCCATTCCTATGATCTCATCTTCCTAGTTGTAAGCCTCTTATGAATCTTCCATCTATCTATACTCTGTATTGATCCTGATATGAACTAGTTGTTTTTAACTCTACAAAATGTCTATCAAACAAAAAAAAATCAGGTTAACTGAATCAACAATTTCATGAAAATATGAACCATTCTGGTTCAATAATATATCAGATTCCTTTCTTCTGATGTTTTGATAAATTGACAGTTCAACTCAATTTTCTGGGTGAATAGTTATGTTCTACTATCGAAGATCTTTCCAATGAATGCTCCCTTTCTCAATTCTGAGTTTTGAGAAGGAAGTTATGAATATATGAACATTTTTTCTTTGAAAATGACAATTCGGCACTAGCCCTCTTTTACTCTGATCAAAGTCTTATAAGACTAAGGGATATGTCCAAGCACTCAACTAATATGCACTCATCTAGAGCTTCGGGACTTTGGGGTTCTGGAACTTTAGGCTTCATAGGCTCTTACTACCTCATGCCTTAATTCTCCTGAACATTGAACTGGTGAATCCTTTCACAGTACATCTTCAGATCTTCGGGGCTCCACTACTTCATATCTTAAGGACTTTGAAACTTCAGGCTTCAAAATTTTTGACTACTCCACACATTGTTCCCTCCGAACACTAAAATGGAAACTTCCTGGAGAATCTCTCCAGAGCTTCACGCTTCATAGGTTTTACCTTCATCATACCACATTTCCTTCAAACGTCGAACTGGCGAATGCCTAGAGTCTCATCAACAACCACACACTAGGGAGGTTTTCTACGTGGCATAAATGTAGATATGACACGTGCCCCAATCTGACGGGTGACACATGTCAATTTCTAACTCGAACAAATGGTCTTTGAAAAGAATGAAACACGATGACACATGGTAAGCATCAAATGGTTCCAAGTCACCCTAGGTGACATAAACAGTCCACATCACTCCAGTGCTTCATGACTTAAGATCTTTGGGCTTTGGAAGATTTCACACCCACATACTTGATAACTCCCGAATGTCGAAATTCTGAACAATTTTCCCCAAAGCTTCAGGACTTCGAGCTCTGTTACATCAAAAAACCTCTCATCTGCACACTCTTAAACTCTTGATCGCCAAGATTCTGAACTCTATACCAGGTCCACGTTACTCTAGGTGACATCAACATGTCACATCACTTTGATGCTTCAAGACTATAGAAATTTAGGACTTCTGAGAATCGCACACCAAAGCACATAGAAACACTTGAATGATGAAATTTTGAACAGGTGTTCTCCAAGGATTCGGGACTTCAAGGCTCCAGAACATTAGAACTTTGGGCTTCGAAGATTTTTTCTATTGAAAACCAACCCACCCCTGAATTGGTGGAAACTAAAATTTTGAACACTGGTTAATCTGCAGACATGTGTCTCCAATTAATGGACGGTCCGACTTAGTTTCAGAGTTCGAAACGTCAGAGAAAAATCCACTCCGTGCAAACCAAAAATAGATTTCCCCAAATGTTGAACTGTTGAACCACTTGGGGAATCCAACGGTCTTCATTCTCCCAAATGATATACTGTATAGATCCACTTTGGGACTTCGAAGCTTCGAGGATTTTTCCTCCTTTTTGTCAAAATATTATAATTTTTTGAAGAAATGAATTCTAAAGGACTTGAAGTTTAATCATCCCGCTTCTTTCCCATATATGATGACTATGAAGGATTTTCCTTCTCTTGAACATATATGAAATCTCAAATCTAAACTTTGTGTCCCTAAAACCATGGTTATTGTGGTTTCTTTCCTTTCTTGTCTTTCTCGAACCGCTAAACTTCTTGAGCTTTCAAACACATCTAAGGATCTCTCTCAATTCCCTCTTGGCACTTATAGACGCTCTGAAACACAAATTTTGTCAATTTTGACAACAATTCCTTCTGAAATTTTTTCCTCAATTTCCAATTACATGGCTCATCCAGGCTTAGTATTTAAAGCCATAGCTATGATACCAATTTGTATCATCCCCAACCACCTAGACTAGGCTATTCTACTCGATAAAAAAACTCTTGTTTCTGATATTCAAAATTACACATACCTAGCCATAGGCTTCTTGGGCTATGCCACACAAAAACTCTTGTGGAACATCATACATCTATACTTAAACAGAAAATTGCATTCTTCTAGTAAGCATATTAATGTAGAAATAACAATAAGCCTATACATTCAACATATACAAACAATATTCATAGATATAAGACAAGTAAAAATATACCACATGAAATTAAACACATAATTGATACTTATATTTTATAGAATACCACCAACTAGGTTCATAACTTCCACGAACCTCCCATCCTTAGACCATGCAGGAGTTTGATCTAGAGATCACCCCAGTGCAGATCGTGAGAGGCCAAGGGTTATGTAAATTGGTAGTTGATTTAGAAACTGAACAAAAAGAAGATAGTGATACATCAGACCTAAAACAACACGATCAAAATCTGATTTGTTGCACACAAAACTTCGTAAGCCCCTGGTACGATGATATTAGACATTGTCTTCAACATGGATCAGCACCCCTTCATCCTAACCCTGCTAAGAGAAGAGATTTGAGACTAAAATCCGCCTCCTTTCATCTAGTTAACGGTATACTGTTTCGTCAAAATTTTGATGGCATACTAATGCGTTGTCTTGAAAAGGATGAAGCAGAAAAAGTTTTGCTCGAGTTGCATGCAGGTGAAGCTGGTGGTCACTTCGGTGGCAATACCACTGCGCATAAAGTCCTAAGAGCCAGTTACTACTGGCCTACACTCTTTAGAGACGCCCATGCCTTATGTCGAAAATGCATTATTTGTCAAAAAGCATCAGGGCGTTTGCAAAAACCAGCCTTCCCTTTGCAACCCGTCACAGTCGATTCTCCTTTCCAGCAATGGGGCCTTGATATCATTGGTCCTATTAATCCTCCATCCTCACAGCAACACAAGTACATTGTGACAACCACTGATTACTTTACTCGATGGTCTGAATCCGCCGCACTAAATACGGTTAACACAAGTCAGGTAATCGCTTTTCTGAACTCGCATATCATTACTCGTTTCGGCATACCTGATTGTCTAGTCTTTGATAATGCTTCATACTTTTCTTCTCTTGAGATGAGTAATTTCTCCTTAGAAAAAGGAATAAAGCTAAAGTACTCCGCTAGCTACTACCCC
>JZKD02S2125836.1:347487-373128 GCA_000966675.3 Picea glauca
TGGAGGAGGAGAGGGTGGTGGAGAAGCACCATTCCTTCCATCTCTGCCTGGAGTCTTGTCACCACCGCCTCCCTTATGCATTGAAGGGTTAGAGCCTTCACCCTGCGACATCATGTTCTGTTCCATCATGACCTTCATCATATTTATCAACTGTATGATAGTCTTCCTGAATTCTTCTTCTTCATTCAGAACACGTTCATGGTCTTTTGCATGAGCCATCCTTGGTGAATGTCTCTCTGCCACTTGCGATGAATGAACTGCTTCCTCCTTGTCAGATAAGAACATGGCTCCACAATTTGACCTTCTCCTCTTGTGAGTTTCAACCTTGTGATCATCAGAAACAAAACTTGCAAACAATCAAATCTTCAGAACCAGTGCTTTGATACCAACTTGATCTAAAAATGAAGAAAACTTGAAAAATTTGAATAATTATTGCAAGTGAAATGTTATGTGTTTAAAGCAACAGGATCAATTTGCAATAATAAATTAAGGATTACTTATGAAAAATACATATAGACAGAAGCATAAACATTGAACATAAAAACATGTGCACAACAATTGATAAAGGAGTTCACCCCTCTTATGGGCTACATCTCCTAGTCCAGCTTCCAATGGATCATTATTATTAATTGCTCAAAAAGTGCTCAAAAACATGTCTTACAATGCTCAAATTGACAAACTGACTGCTCCAATGGCTTCCTAGTGTCCCAAAACCCCTGTCTGGGCTCTTTCATCACCTCAATCGGTCGAAAAATGAAGAGGTTAGGCCTCCTGGAAGTCTCCCTCTTCAAGCTTGTTGTCTTTGGTTCTACAATTCGCACCCTTTTTCAACAAACCTGGCTCACATGCTCTTTTAAGCGTAAAAACCCAGCACCGGGCGCAACCGCACCAACAGTTCAAACCGTAGGACAGTTAAGGTGCCTCCAGCCCCTAACCACCTCGACACCTGGGCATATGGCCATGTGACCTCGCACTGGGAAAAAAGGTGGTTAAACCATTTGAAAACCATGCAACTCTCGTTTGGGCCCCGCGCCAACACTTAACACACGAGTTTGGGTTTCAAACCCTGTGCCAACATTTAACACACGGTCATATATATATACAATGCAATATATTGCAATACATTGCAAATGCAATGTAATACAATGCAATGCGCGCACGCCAAAACATTCGGGCTATAATATATGTTGGATCATATGCAATACAATACGTCCACGGGTCGAGGCTAAGCCCCGGCCCGACCCCCCTTTCCCTCCAAACATTAATCAATGTTAAATATATATGGTTTGGCATAGTAAACAAGGAACAAAGGGTGGCACTTTGGTTAGCGGAGAGTTATGAAGTCATTACATAAAGGGAAGGTCCGGGGGTCGAATCCCATGGGCCTCAACACATTTTTATATAACCAAATAGCCAGTCAACGAGCGACACATTGTTATCCGCAATTTTGGTCATTGTGATGATATCATGATGATGTTATGATGATGGAAAATCAAGCTCTTCACTAAGAACACTTTCCTGAAAGAAGTTACATTTGTCTACTTCCAGAAACCATGTTTTTAAGGGATGTTCGCAGGCTACCTATGTATCTTCTTGCGAGAATGTCTGATTCTCGCAGGATGCATTAAGCTGGGGTGTGAATGGTTCACACTGTAACTAATAGCCAGGGTGCGAATGTTCTCCAAAGGGAGGAAAAAGATGAAATCTCGAACCTTCTAGAAACATGAGTTGGCTTCGAATGGTTATTCAGGTGCTGGCATTCCAGATATCTTGGGATCATTTCCTATCCAAGTAACTAATCTATATTCTTCTATATATTGAGGAGATTGATTATGGAAAGGGTTAAGAAAACAAGCAGTAATATATCTAGAGATTGATTAGAGAACTAGTGCAAGACTGTATGGAGGACTGATGCTACAGCAGCAAGAGACAACAACAAGGTCATCACCAGTGGCTGATTTTCTTCATGCATGAGAAAGTGTGTGTGTTAGAGATAGGAGCCATCGAAAGGAGACCTACAACATCAAGGCTCAGGTCGTAAGTTTCACTTTCAATTAATTAAATACAGTAATATGTCCCTTTCCCATAAAGATGATGTCACTTTATTACATAATTCCTTGATCATATGTATAGACTAGTTATTGAATATATTAATCTGCCTTTACTTCGATTGGTTTGTATTGTTGTGATATGAATGGTGCAAGAGCATTGGAGAAAATCTTAGAACAAAAGAGACATAAGGAAAGCGTTCATAAGGTATGTCCATGCTCCTAGTCTCTTAGTTCATTCAATAGTCTAGATCTAAGGAAAGTGTATTATTCTGTCCTGTTTTGTTCTAGATCCAGGTGGATCTAGGGAGATCGGTTTGTGTCCGCACTCATGGATTTATCCTATAAAAAAATTGGCGACTCCGCTAGGGATCTGTCCCTTTTTTCTTTATGGTTTTTGAATTTTCTGTGGCCATTTTCTCTATTTGCATTTTTCTCCTGTTTTGTGAGTGTTTGAGTCCTCAGGATATCTTGAGGGACCTTCTGGGTCTATAAGCCAGTTTGATTTTTACTTGCATTTTCAAAATTTTCATTATCTTCAAGAGTTGTCGCACTGTGTCCATTGACAGCCTACGAGAACCAGTCAAGTTCGCACCCTGCTTATAGGGTCCAGTGTGAACCCCTCACATCTTGCTCCACAGTGGCCTGCAAGAACACTATCTTCTCGCACTGTATAACACTGCTGGCCAGCGAGTAGATTTTTTAAAATTTTGGAAATTGATTTTTGAATTTTTCAATTGCTCAGAACAGTTGAACAGTTTTTAGAGTTTATTTGAAAAATACATATGGAAATCGTTCATTGATATATGATTGTTTGCATTGGCATCTAAACGGAAATTGAGCATTGCACTTGCATTGTAGTAATTTGATTGATTTGGAAGATACTCTCTCTCCCATAACTAGGATTCATGGAATGAAAAGAATTATATTTCATCATTATCCTTGCATTATGTGGGTCAGAGTCATACATCATGAGTTTCACTTCCGATACCTTTGAGTAAACAACAGCTTTTAAAAACATTTGCGTAATATTAAAATTTACCTAGTAATTCTTTTCTAGGGCTCTTTTACACCAACATTTAGCTAGGATAGTGCTTTGGAGTAGGAAGAGAGATACACTCTCCAAAACCTCAAAAACACACAATAGCATCTTGAGTTAGGGAGTGTTAAATTCCATTGACAGTGTATTGTCCTGGGGCGCCCTTCTAACACAAGGGTCAAGCACTAGGTCACATTGGTGTTGGCAGAGTTACTAACCCTACTTTGTTGACATCGGTGTAGAGATTTCACGTATTACAGGGATCACTCCAAGGTATACCCACAATTATGAGTGGAAGCCTTTGAGTTGGTTTCGGGCTAGATACCCTGCCTTTGCATGTGGATCAGACTGACAACTGTTCCCCCAGGCTGTGTTGTTGTTGGTGGTGAACTTAGTGGCCTTTCTCTCTAGGTTCTTACCCAAGGTGACTATGGAGGGGAAAGTCTTCACGGTACTTGGAATCAACGTTGATCAAAATCTCCTTGGAGGGTATACCCACAATTATGTGTGGGAGCTTGCACTAGGGCGTAAGTCTGTTAAGCAGGTCGTCAACGTAACTTTTCCACCTTAGCCCTGCCCCTTCTCGTCTCATTGTTGTGACGTTGGATTTCATCAGCAACTAGTGGCTTCGATATTAGAAGGTATTGTTTGTTTGTTGATTGCTTCTAGATTTTGTTTATTAGTGTGTGTTGTTTGTTTCTCAACGTTGACCATAGGATTTTTGTTGTAGAGTTTGTTACTTGCTTACAATTTCTCCCCCACGACGTTCACGTAGGATGCAAGGTTTATCCCCGGAACATCCGGAAATTTCACAACCCTTGCCTACTACAACACCTGAGGGTACCCCTGAGGACTCTCCTCATCAGGGTGAAATCCCTCTTGTTACTCTACCACACGTGGACCTAAGTGAAATACAAGACATTTCTACACCACCTCCACAAGTAGAACGCACTGATCCTCTAGGTGATTTTCGAATTACCAATACTATAGAGGACTATCACATTCGTCGTGGTGAATGACCTGTTGGGCGATTAAATCCTTCTGAAGAAACCATTGTTTCATATTATGAATCAACTGTTGGGCCTTCTCATGGTGTAGTAGGCCAAGATCCTTTTTGGTCGGGTAATTTCCGTCGAGTTCTTTTTGGTACAGAGTCCTCTCCTGTTTACGAAATCAACCCTCTTGTGTCTCCTAAGACAGAGACTGCACCCGAGACTACCACTTATCATTTTGTTCTTCCTCTCGAGATGGCCCATATGGCGAACACTACGAGTGTCCAAACTGGAATTACTGCCACTACTCTTCCTCCTATTAACACCCAACGAATTTATGAGGCTAACCCAAATTTACCGCCTGGTTACCATGCGTTGAATCCTTTGTTGAATGTTTCCCATCCAACACCTCTGTAAACCCCAGCCGGTTCTCCAAGTGGTCCTCCGTTTCCTAGGCATCCTATTCCCGATTTCATCCCGACACTCCCTCAGTTTCCTACTGGCAATCCTAATCTTAGTGGCACTATCCCGACTATTGCACCAAACTTACAAATTCCCATTGGTGGATAGGGTGGTACGGTTCCTTTTCTTTTCCTTGGACACAACACAGTTACCTCGCAACCTACAGTTAGCACACAAATTTTGGGTGGAATTTTACCTATGGTAGGGGGACCAACCTCCCATTTTGGGCATAATATACCTCCTCAGTTGGCCTAGTATTGGAATCAGCTTTTACAAAACCTTCCTCAAAATGCTGGGGGGCAGACCATTGTCCCTCCTATAGGCCAACCATATCCAGGTGTAACTAATCCTATTTGGGGTTTGGGTCAAACTACTCAACCTCGGGTCCCTACTCAGACTCAAGGTCACAATCCTTGGGGTTACTACCCTATCCAGCCACCACCAAATCAACCATGATCTTCCCTTTATGGGCAATCTACTTATGCTCCTACTGGTCTGCCAATAGGTCTTCCACCCCAAATTCACCAGTACCCACAAGTGAATCGACAGTTTCCTTTTCTTGCTACTTTGGATTTGCCCGATTTTTCTAGGATTCTCAATGATCCTATCCATCACTCTCCCCAATGGCCTTCTATTCTTGCAAATCTTCCATCGAACATTCCGAAATTCGATGGCAAGGTAGGAGAGGACCCTAATAATCATGTCATGACTTTTCATTTATGGTGTTCGTCCAATTCGTTGATGGACGAATCCATTCGTCTCCGTCTTTTTCAACGAACCCTCACTGGAGCTACTATGAAGTGGTACATCGAGTTACCATGAGTTTTCTTTTCCGATTTTCACACCCTTGCTATGGATTTTCTCACACATTACCAGTTACCAATCCGTTACGATACTGGGACTGAGATTTTAACTTCCTTCAAACAAAATACAAGCACTCATATATCTGATCATATTCATGACTGGTGAAGGAGGCGACGTCTCATTAAACTTGATCTTCCCAATCAGTTACTGGCAGAATGGTTTACAAAATATTTTGTGAACAAAATCGGTAAATACATTGCTATGGGCGGTGTTGTTACAGAAGAGGAGGCTATAAGTCATGCTCAGTATATTGATCTCGTTTATTCGCAAATGAGAACTCTTTATGATCTATTACCGAACTTGCCTCGTCTTGGTACTTCCATCACTTCAACCACCCCGGCTTCTTCACATGCAGCCGATGGTGTGCTTGGGACTACCCATGCCCAAGCACATTCTGTTTCAAACACGACCCCTAAACCCACCTCTTCGAATGTTCAAAGTGCTCCATCTCCTACCCCTCCCGCCGGTAAAACCTCTGAAGTGAATGTTGTTCAGTCTATGCCCATCGGTAAGAACAAATCTAAGAAAGGGAGAGGCAAGAATAAGGAGAGTAAAAATAATAATCTGAATGCGCAAACCAAAACCCCTCCTATTGAATATTGGGATAAGCGCAAACCCCGCTACCCTTGCCTTATCTGTGGTGACGATCACTACACTAAGGATTGTCCGAGACGTGCCGAGGTTAACAAGTTCCTTCAAGGAACACCCAAACCCTCTACTCAGGCAGTCTTGTCTCAACCCTTCCCGTCTCAACAATAGGCTTCATTGGTCATCCATGACCAACCCTCTACTTCTACATCATATTATGTTTTGATGTGCACTGGTGATTCCAAGAAAGACAATGTTGCACTTACCACTAGAGCTAAAGACTATACTCCTTCTAAGGAGAAGGTTGACAACTTACCTCCTTATCTGGTACAACCCTCTCCACCGAATCCACCCGCAAATGGTCCTCTTCATCTCAAACGACTGAGCCTTGATACAGTTATACGACCACCCCCGAAAGGTGTCGTTAAGAAATCGACATTCAATCCTCATGCTCGTGCGGCCCAGAACTATAGCATTGTCGAAGATCTGACCCAAGCACCTTCAGCAATGTCTGCCCTTGAAGTCCTTCAGTCTTTTCCTGCACATTGAAGGGCTCTGTTGAAAGCTATAGGTGGAATTGATCCCAGAGATAAAAATTTGATAGTATTTGACTTGGAAGACCATATTCCAAGGTTACCCCCATAGCTTGTCTTTCAAATACAAGTTGTTGTAGCCGACAAGAGCATTTTTCGGACTTTTATTGATGAGGGTGCCTCTATGTGTGTAATGTCTTTTACTTGTTGGAAAGCCATTGGCTCTCCCCCATTAAACGAATCAAAAAACACTTTGAGAGCCTTCAACGACTCTGGTTTTAAGCTTTACGGTGTTCTTTCGGCGTTGCTTGTTAATCTCGAAGGTAAGACTGTCCAAGTTGAAGTGGAAATTTTTGATGCTCCCTTAGATTACAATCTTCTACTTGGTCGTAGTTGGGTCGATTCTATGCGTGCTGTTGTATCAACACTTTTATGTGTTGTACGGTTTCCTCACCAAGTAAAAGTGGTTACGGTTGATCAACTTGCCTTCTTTAATGCCGATACTCGCACTGGAAATGTGTCGTTCATAGCTAAAACCCCACCGGGTTATGAGAATTTTGGAGTCGGTATTTTAAAAGACTCGTCGTTAATGGGTACTTTCCCCATACCACCACCACCCGATATTCCACGCTCGTCAATTGCTTCTATTAATATGATCTCTACTGTGCCTCATGAACTCCCTGTGTCTGTTGACCCTTGGATAGTCCCTGATCCTGGAGATCATGTTCATTTCGGTGACGTCATGCCGTTAAGTCCGGTTGAGTCCGCTTATCAAGCCATTCAATCGGCAACCCTTACTACTTCTTCTTTTGATGAGTTGTCTCCTGATCCTTTCCATGTCATCTTCCCCACTAACGATATGATCACGTCTATCATGGAGGACACCCCTTGGGATGATGGACATCATCGTTCCATTCTGTTCCTGGAACAACAGACTCTTAAGAATTATCAGTGGATTTCGACTCCGTCGACTGTTGTTATATCCACTCTTCCCCAATCTACATGAGATGTATTTGCAGAAGGGAACCTCAGTAACATTTCTCCCACAATACCCATAGATATTTCATTTAAACCTGGGATAGTCGAGAATGTTCATATTGGAGCTTCGTGTTCTCCCGAAGAAATTGTCACTTATACTTCCTTGTTTAAAGAATTTGATGATATCTTTGCCTAGAGTTACGAAGAGATGCCAGGTATCGACCTTGCTATCGTTGTTCATGAAATTAAGACATACCTCAGAGCTAAACTAGTCCGACAGTGCCTCCGTCCTGTCCATCCACGTAAAGCGGCAGCCACTAAACTTGAAGTTGAAAAACTTCTCAAAGCCGGTTTTATTTATCCCGTGGCATTGATAGAATGGGTTTCCAACCCTGTACCGATTGATAAAAAAGGTGGTAGTATACGCATTTGTTTTGATTATCAGGATATTAACAAAGCTTGTCCGAAGGACAATTTTCCAACCCCTTTCGTTGACTAGATCGTCGATGACTGTGCCGACAGTGAAATATTTTCCCTCATGGATGGATTTTCCGGCTATAATCAAATTAATATCGCTCCTGAGGACCAACATAAGATTTTATTTGTCCTTGGGGTACTTTCACCTATAGAAAAATCCCCTTCGGTTTGAAGAATGCAGGTGCAACGTTCCAACGTGCTATGTCTTATGCATTTCACGATATCAAGCATATCGTTCAACCTTATTTGGACGATTTACTGGCTCAATCTTTACGTTGAATCGATCACCCTAATCATCTCTGAGCGATTTTTGTTCGTTGTCGATTCTATCGCATTCGCCTGAATCCTCATAAGTGTGTCTTTTGCGTAGAATCCGACCGTCTCCTTGGTTTCATTGTTTCATGTCATGGGATCCGGGTAGATCCTATCAAGGTTGAGGCGATTCTTAATCTCCCTCCTCCTTCTTCACTGCGCCAGTTATAAAGTTTGTAGGGGAAAGAAAACATTCTTCGTCGTTTCATTCCGAATTACGCCAAGATTACTCATGGTTTTACACGTCTTCTAAAGAAAGGTTCATATTTTGTCTGGGATAAGGTTGCTAACAATGCTTTTGAAGCTTTAAATTTGTCCCTCACGAAAGCTCCTCTTCTTTTCCCTCCGAATTATAGTCGATATTACTTTCTTTATCTAGCTTGGTCCGAGTATACTATCGGCATGGTACTTGTTCAAGAGGATGATAACCATGATGAACATGTTATATATTACTTGAGTAGAAGTTTATCATCCATGGAAATCAAGTACCAACATGTTGAGAAGCTGGCTCTGGCTTCTGTTCAAGAAGTTCACCGTTTTCGTCATTATATTCTCTCCAGGAAGACTACAGTGATTTCACATTGTAACCCCATGCAACATATATTGACACGTCAATTGCTGGGGGGAAAGTACTCCAAGTGGATTGTTATTCTCCAAGAGTTCAATTTGGAATTCAATCGCGCCACGTCGAAGAAATCCCTAGTTTTCGATGAGTTAATTTGTGATTTTCCCCACACTGCCACGAAAAAAGTAGTAGTCGATTCGTTACCTGATGAGTCACTTTTACTTATCAGTACCAACGATATTTGGTATGGAGATATCATTATATATTTCCAAACTCAAACTTTCTGGACTGCTTTGTCTAGTGTTGAACGACGTCGCGTCCATTATCAAGCACGTCATTATATTATCCTCGGCGATACTCTTTACCGTCGAGGCATTGACTCTATGTTTCAGCGTTGTTTAACTTTTGAAGAAGCTAAGAAAGCTTTGAATGACTGCCATTCAGGAGCATGTGGTGGTCATATGTCTGGGTCTGCTACTGCCTAGAAGATCTTACGTGCAGGTTACTTTTGGCCTTCCTTGTTCAAGGACTGCATTACTATTGTTCAGAAGTGTCATGCCTGCCAGACCTATAATCAGAAGATTCGGTCACATCCTACTCCCCTTCATCCTGTGGTCATAGTAGGTCCGTTCGCTAAATGGGGCATTGATTTCATGACATGTCACCCTCACTCGGCCGAGGGGCATGGTTATATTATTGTAGCTGTCGATTATTTTACTAAGTGGGTCGAGGCGATGTCGACATTCGATAATACTGGGAAGACTACAACGTTATTTATTTTCAACCATGTCATCACTCGTTTTGGTGTGCCTCGGGCTATCGTTACCGATCACGGTAGTCATTTTAGAAATTATATGTTGTCTGAACTCACAGAGAAATTGGTCCTTTGTCATGATAACTCAACACCCTATTATCCACAAGCCAATGGCCAGGTTGAAGCCATCAATAAGGTTCTTATAACTATGATTCGACGGATGATAGGAATCCATAAAACTAGCTGGCACACGATGTTGTTTTCGGCATTGTGGGCATATAGGACATCTGTTAAATTTGCTACAGGATTTACACCTTTTTGATTAGTTTATGGCATGGAAGTCATTCTGCCAATAGAATGTGAAATACCTTCTTTGAAGCTAGTTGTAGAACTCTTACCCAACACTTCTGCTGAAGAGGAACGTCTGTTGTATTTGATGCGATTAGACGAGACTCGTCGTGACGCTACTCTTGTAATAGAAGCACAGAAGAAATGTGTTAAGGCACAGTATGACAAGCATGTCAAACCTCGTGTCTTCTCTGAAGGAGATCTTGTTCTTTTATATGAACAAGATAAAGATGTCCTTGGAGCTGGGAAATTTGAACCTATGTGGCATGGCCCTTACGTTGTTAGCAAAGTTTTCGAAAAAGGAGCGTATGAGCTGGTGGATTATGATGGTGTACCTTTGAGTGAACCCAGGAATGGGTTGTACTTAAAGAAGTACTATGCATAAGTCATTTGTGCATGAGTACTTGTATTTTATGTATCATACTGCGTGTGTGTGTTACTTTAGTTTTTCTTTTGACGTTATCTGGTCTCTACCCTTATGTGACATTGTGTTTGATTGCCATATGTCAGAGTATTCACTACCTTACATTGGCTTCGCTGACGGTGCTAGCCATAGTACTCGGAACCTAGCTTCCGCTGCATGGGAAATCTATGCCCCAACAAACGAACTCATATCTCTACGAGGTATATGTCTTGGCCAAGCAACCAACAACATCGCAGAGTATAACGCCGTTGTTGAATTATTGGTGGATGCTATCTCTCTTGGAATTTGTCATTTGGTTGTGCGTCTTGACTCGCAGCTGGTAGTATTACAGCTCAGTAATGTATATTCTATTCGAAGTCCTACTTTATTGAGGGTATATTTGCGGATTCGCCTCTTGGAATGACATTTTGATTATATTGAATATCAACATATTCCTAGATGTCTTAATACATTGACAGATGCTTTAGCTAATTATGTATTCGACAAGCATTTAAATCACTTATAAATCAAACACATTAAAATGTACACAATGTAAAGTAAGCCGGTAGAATCCATGTATATATATATAACGATCAAAGTTTGTTTTTACAAAATGTGTCCGAAGACCAAAATATCAAAATTGAAGCCCATGGCTTCTACATAATGACATCAATGATGTTCACGATATCACACTAATGTCCTAGCAACTTTGCGGAGTAAGCGACCCATAGAGGCAGAGACTCCCACAGTGTGATGCTGATCGCGTCGTGGAATCTCCTCCAGAGTCATATCTGGAACGTCTGCCATCAAACCCTCTAAGTTCTGCTCCACTGTTAGATAGTCCTCGGCGTACTGTGGAACTGCTACTACAGCCTCTCCTCATCTCTGGATAGGAGAACTGCCAGCAGGTCTATATGGTCCAACGTCTGTGTTATCAACAAGTATTTGGTGTTAGTCTTCAGGTAAAACTATAAAAACAAAAACATTTAAATATGGTTAAAAATACAAAAACATTTAAAAACTTAAAAGTCTGTGTACTTCTTACCGAGGTCTCCCCACTGTGCATCTTCAGGAAGTGCAAGATCTGGATCTCCTCTGAAATCCAACCCGACGAAGGCATAGTCGTCCACCATCAACATCTGAGTCTGCAGCCAGTCGAAGAAAACATTGTCATATTTGACAATAGGACCTGCCACATGTCAGGCCATGAGTCGACACCACCGCAACATCCTCGGATCTCTGGAACCAGGAAGATCCCACTCAGCCTGTAGACAGAATACCAAGACTCTCTCCAAGAAGGACACCAACAGAGAACCATAACCAAACTGCTTCAGGTCTCCACGTCTGCACTTAGTCAACTATTTCTTGAGATTACATAATATTGCGTCAGCCCAGTTAAAGACCCAGGGCTTAGTACACTCGATGGCATACTGGAAGTAGCTCTATAGAGCCATATGTGGAGCAGAACTTCCTGCCATTTGAGAAATGGTAAAGAGAATGGTACAGAGAGTCAAATCAGTAACTCCCCAAATGGCCACTTTCCCTTTCTGTCTCTCTGCCTCAGGTACACAATACTGGTTACAATACTCGCTCATTTTCAACCCACCTCTTCTGTTGCTAGACAAACTGACGTATGATCCACGTCTAGATAATCCAGTCAAGAAATAGATATCATCGATATCGATGGTCAATGTATGGGCTCCCATGATGAAGACTTGTTGGTCCGGATCCCACATTTGGACTAAGTATTCCAACAATTGAACTTGGGCTCTCATGCCCGGGACGCGGAAATACTTTAAGAGACCACAGTCTCTTAGTGCAGCAATGGTTGGAGGATGATTTTCCACATTAGAATTATCCTCCTCATGCTCTCATTCCTGCCACTCTAAAACCATGATGGTGGCTAGCAACCTGCATAAAAACAACACACAAATATAGTGAGTGATCTTATTCATGAGGAAAATTATTGCAATTGGCTAAACGTTACACAACTTTTTGGATTTTGCATTGTTTGCAGGTGGCCTGCTTCGCATAGTGCGAACTTCTCGCAGGTGGCCCATGGCCCACCTGCAATAATGGGTCATTCTTGCAGGCCCCGTATGGGCCACCTGCGAGAATGCTCCCAAGCGCATAGGGTTTAAAAAATTGAATTAAAACTAGACTTTTAACCAATAAAACCATAATTTTGAACCATGAAAAGATGAGGGATGAGGCACTTACCAAAATATAGCTGACGACATGTCAAATTGTCTCCCATAGCTCTTGGAATTCGACGCCGAAGATAGAGGGTAAATGAGGGTTTTTTGGCACTCAAATGGTAAAATGTGAAAATGGTATGGTAATTTTTGTTATTTGTTCATTTTATTACTTTTTACTATATCAAAAGTGGGTTTTTGTATGTTTATTCTTTATTTAACCCTAATCACTAATGTAAAAATGAGTGAAATGATTGGCAGGTGCGAGTATGGATGGTTATGGACAGAATTTTTACTTGGTGTGGTGTGATTTTGGTTGTTTGTTATGATTTTGACATCCAACCCTGAGCACTTCTTATCCGTTCTTGCGCTTGCAAAAAAACATAAGAACACGATCAAGCATTCTTTTATCTCTTTTTCGAGCTCGCTGTGGCTACATGAAAAAGGAACCCCCCTGGAGTTATCTTTAAGCTCTTTTCAGACTCTCTAAACATGAAAATATTGCCGAGCAATCTTGTTATTCTCACGCTCGCTAAAGTATTTGAAGTATGCGTCCTTCGAGCGATAGTTTAACCCTTTTTCGGTCTCGTTGGACTATTGTACGAAAAAGGAATTGAGCGAGTTCTCTTTTGAGTGTTTTTCCAAACTCTATAATCTTGAAAAACCTTCAAGTTTACTATCTATGGACTCGTTAAACAAACATTGACAGACCTGTGATGGGATCGAACCACTCCTTCCTAGGGTTCATTAAAAATACTCCGAGGGACTCATCTGAAGGATGAGCTTATATCAACAAGCATATGCGATCCTCTTCAAGCTTGCGTAAAAATAAAGAGGTACTTGCCAGAAATGGTGGGGAAAAATTTGGGAAAGGGATATGTTTCATCTTTGTATTGATTGGCAGTAAATGTCGCTCTTGAACATGACACCCCCTATTCATCATTTGAAGCTGGTTTGGGAAATCCATTTGTCTCTCATTCGATTTAATAACAAGGTATTTTCATGTGTCGTCTTTGAGTCAATGCTGCCAAATCATTGGTTGTGTCATTCATATGTTTAAGAGATGTCTGTCTGAAACCTCTATTTGAGTCGGCCATCTACAGTTATCCATTCATTCCGTGTCGGCCTTCCCTGTGTCCAAAGTTCAAATTTATACATGCTTTGTTTCACCTTCAAACTATGTTACTCATTTCGTTTCATTGATGGGGGATACATCAAGGCCCTCCTGTGACGAGTTTTGTTCCGTCGACTTCAGCACATTATCCAGAATCAAGACATTTTTATATAACCAAATAGCCAGTCAACGAGCGACACGTTGTTATCCGTAATTTTGGTCATTGTGATGATATCATGATGATGTTATGATGATGGAAAATCAAGCTCTTCACTAAGAACACTTTCCTGAAAGAAGTTACATTTGTCTGCTTCCATAAATCATGTTTTTAAGGGATGTTTGCAGGCTACCTATGTATCTGCTTGCGAGAATGCCTGATTCTCGTAGGCTGCATTAAGATGGGGTGCGAATGGTTCGCACTGTAACTAATAGCCATGGTGCGAACGTGCTCCAAAGGGAGGAAAAAGATGAAATCTCGAACCTTCTAGAAGGGAATCTTCTAGAAACATGAGTTGGCTTCGAATGGTTATTCAGGTGCTGGCATTCTAGATATCTTGGGATCATTTCCTATCCAAGTAACTAATCTATCTTCTCCTATAGATTGAGGAGATTGATTATGGAAAGGGTTAAGAAAACATGTAGCAAGCTAGCTAGAGATTGATTAGAGAACTAGTGCAAGACTGTATGGAGGACTGATGCTACAGCAACAAGAGACAACAACAAGGTCATCACCAGTGGTTGATTTTCTTCATGCATGAGAAAGTGTGTGTGTCAGAGCTAGGAGCCATCGAAAGGAGACCTACGACATCAAGGCTCAGGTCGTAATTTTCACTTTCAATTAATTCAATACAGTAATACGTCCCTTTCCCATAAATATGATGTCACTTTATTACATAAATCCTTGATCATATGTATAGACTAGTTATTGAATATATTAATCTGCCTTTACTTTGATTGGTTTGTACTGTTGTGATCTGAATGGTGCAAAAGCATTGGAGCAAAGCTTGGAACAACAGAGACATAAGGAAAGCGTTCATAAGGTATGTCCATGATCCTAGTCTCTTATTTCATTCAATAGTCTAGATCTAGGGAAAGTGTATTATTCTATCCTATTTTGTTCTAGATGAAGGTGGATCTAAGGAGATCGTTTTGTGTCCGCACTCATAGATTTATCCTATAACACACGTGGCGCCAAGGGATTGGGCCATGTGTCCTCACACCATTGACCATCAATGACCCATGTCATCCCCGGATTCGGTAATCATCAACCAATGAAAACGCGCCACATAAACCACCTGCCACGTCACCGTACCGACGGTACGACCCTGCCATGTCACCGTACGGAATGTACGGATAGGTATAGTCAGCATCCAAAATTTTGCCTATTTGTCTTGGTGAACAGATTGCGATATATTCTCCATACGGACTCTGTTTGAGAAAGTAAATATACCGCCCGAATCGGGAAGACGAGACGGACACAATGGCACTATTTTCGTTGCATTATGAGAACTTTGAAAATTGAGCAAAATTTGATCCCCTGATCATCTAGGGCATCTGCATCTATTTGACCTTCAAATACGAGAATATCAAAATTAACCTATACCTTGAAAGGTGAGGTGCCTCCAAAGTGGTCGCTTGATGAAGATGCGCCTGATGCTATCGGTAGGAATTGAAGGATGTGGAAAAAATTCTCCATCATTTCGTCCCTCTGTCGCGTGAGAGCTTGCTCAAGCAACAGATTGATAGGATCGTCTGCTCCGTCATTTTTCTTTTCTTCCACCATTGAGGGTTTCTTGGGTGTGCGAGAGAGATTGTCTTCAAGAGAGACAAGCTCTAGACCCAACTTGCTATACTCGGACCTCGTCGGGGACATGCACTGAAAAAACGATCAAAAGCAGCCTGCTCTGATACCACTGATCTGGATTATTTTCGGCATGAAATGAGATTGGAGATATAATAAATAAATGCACAGAGATATCGCAGATGCTCAATAATATAACAGAAATGTATCAGAGATGCAACCATAAACACATATATACAGTAATACACGATTTCTATTAATGAAAGAAATGTACAGAGACTGTAAAAATACATAGTGAAAGACTTGCTATAATGGTGGCAGCTTATCTCTGAGAAGAGATGTGATGACTACTCACATTCACAAGAACATGATTACAATGAGGCTCTGAAGGCCCTTTTTTTACAATAAACGGGAATAACCCTAAATTGCACCATCCATGCTTACCTGGCATCAGGCCAACTCATTACCCTTCATTGCCAAAGCCATGCTGAACAGACTCTTCAAAAACCTCTTAAAACAAGCAACCCACGCCCTAACCCACTGCTGGGTGCGTTGGAATGCTAGCAGGCCTTATACTACATGCGTTGGAACTCTGGCTGGCCCACTACAACCCGCATTTACCTAACAAAGAAAAAAATCAAGAAAGTTTCCGCTGGGACAAAAAGCTTTGGGTCAGTTAACTAGAACTCCTAGCCATGCATGGCCAAGAGTTCGTCTAAAACCGTAGCTCCTTCTAGCCTATAAAAGAAGGGGTATGGGTACTATTCAAAAGGAGGAAAATCATAGCAAAGAAACTATACCCAATTGCAGAATCCGTTTTGTCCCAACCCTTTAGCCTTTCCTCAAGATTTAGGAGAACTCAAGCAAAGAAGTTGGAGGACAAAGAAGAGGAGGATCCCAGGATCAGGATCGAGGAACGGTGGCCGGTCTCTATAATCATTGTAAGTTGATTCATCTTGAGATTAATAAAAATATACTTTTCCCATCCCAAATACACGAGTTTTATATGTTTTATTTGATTTGTGTTTAATCTCTAACCCTCTAGCAGAACAATAGCATGCATGCGTAGTTTTGCCTTGATTGCAGGATCACTTTTTGGAAGGAGCAGCAGAAGTAAGGGAGATAAATCTCAACGGAGGATCTACACCAACCGTCGATAAAAAGGTTAGTTGGTTCTTCCCATGTTTTCATGTGAAAAGGGGTTTTAGGTTGGGGTAGAAGGTTAAAAGTTATTTTTGAAAGGGTCATGATCTGCATGCAATTTTAAGCCCTAGATTGTTAGTTCGTAGGGTAGAATAACCCCACAACAGAATTAGCGACTCCACTGGGGAGATTTACTCTTAGGGTTTCCCAGATTTTGTTAAATGTTTTTGGGTAGTTCAAAGAAGTAGAGTTTCAGTTTCTTTGTTTATTTGTTTTCTGTTAGGTCAAAGCTAGCAGGGAACCTAGTTATCAATACCAGTTCTTCCTTGACTGTTGCTTGACATTTATTCTCGGGATACACAGAGGTACACGCAGCCTGCAGAAGGCCTGCACGCGTGTGACCCGCACCCTAACTTTCTACAGCCTGCGTGTGAACGCCTGCTGTAGTGGTTTCAGTAGCGTGTAGAGCCCAGGAAGCTTAAGAGGAAGTCTCCTCTTCCCTGTCAGAAGTTTTACCTTCTCAGGGGGCTTTTTGGATCTTGTCTGGGTCTTGTTGGTTTATTGTCTTGCTTTCAGTCTGCCTTATTGTTTTGGTTATTCTTTGTGTTCATTTTCTTTTTTGAAAATTTTCCTTTTCTGTTAAAGTAGAAGCATCCAAGCCTTTTAGAGACCCTGGTTGTCAATACCAGAGGCCTTTTTCAGGTCTGGGCTGCCTGTGTATTTCTTTATCTTAGCTTTTATACAGACCCGCAACCTATTTAGGCTTAGCCCGCGGGTACCCGCATGTTGTTCTAGGTCAACACGCGTTTGCACGCATGCTGTCTTGGTGACAGTCACGGGCTTGATTGGAAGCTTTTCAGCTTGGGTGGGGTAGTCATCCCCTCCTGTGGTGAGAAGAGCTCCTCTCATGGAAATAAATTCTGGAGCTGCATAGTCAGCAGGTTAGGGCATCTTATCCTTAGCCTGTGTTTGTTAGTTGATGTTTTGATAAAAAAGACAAAAGAGAAAAAATATGTGTTTTGTGGTTTTTAGGCAAGTGTTAGAATCGCATTTTGTGCTCTGATTCTTTTGCGATCTGCGCTTTAAGCCAAAGTTTTCTTTTCATTCTCTTGGTTTTGTTCTTGTCAACATTTTTCCGTGTTGCGTTATTTTGCAATGAAATAATAAAAAAAAAATTCTTGTTTCATTTTCTTCTTGGTTTGAAGATTTTGTTGTTGCATCAGTAGCTTGGAAAGAAGTCTTTTTGCATAAGTTTTTGTAGTGCATGTAGAGTATAAGTAGCTCGCAGATTTGAGCGAAATTCCTTCATATTTACTGCATAAAATCTTAGTAAATTTGAAAAGAAAAGAAGTCTTTCTTGTTGAAAAGTTGTTGGTTTTGCATTTTAGTAAACGTTTTTGTTTCCAAGAATTTATTGTTCATTTTTCTTTGAGTCTTTTTAAACACCATCAGTTTCACTTTCGTACCTTGTGACTTAAAAAACCCCATTAAAAGCAACGCTAATTAAAATCAATTAGACTTTTCTATTTGTAGGGTGCATACACTAGCTCAGGAATAGGGCCTTGGAATAGGTTGGAGAGTAAATTCTCCAAGGCCACCCAAACCAAACATTGGAGTTTGTCAATAGGGAGTGTAGAAGTCCAGTTATGGAAAGTTATCCGGGACCCCCCTCTAACACAGGGGCTAAACATGAGGTCGCATAAGGAAAGGTAGCGGAGATAACCCCTCCAAAGCTGGACCGAGCGTTGTGGAGAACACATATAGAGGATTTGTTAAGGGATTCCGTCGTTTGCATTTTCCACAGGGCTTCGTCGGTCTCGAATCCATTCGAGGTCCTTAGTTTTCCTCTAGACCATTTTCTCTCGATACCCTTGACAGGTTTTGGGCTTGATACCCTGCTCATTGTGGTCTACCCGACTGCCGACTGTACCTGCCTGGTGACTGTTCACGTGCTGGCAAACTAGTTGCCAATCTTTTCTAGGGACATACACGAGTGACTGTGGGGGTATACCATGGTACCTAGGACAGACATCAGGCCACGCTTTGCAGAGTATACCCGGAGGGTGATTTCGTATTCAAGTTGCACTTGCACCGGTAAGTTGCTCTAGTGTTGGTTGTTGTAACTATTCTTCCAGCTAGTTTAGTGCTTGCTTGATTTATCTTCTAGGGGATTTCTTTTAGTGAGTTTTACTATTTGTTTGTGTAGAATACCTTAGCGTGTCATGAATCTTATCACACAGTGGAGGATTCAGAGCTCCGCCGGTCACAAAGGCTTCTGGGCCTGCTACCGGTTATACTGGAGCCACCCCCGCCACCATTGAGGCAGAAGCTAGACCATCAAGGGTATTTCGAAGCAACCGGGGATTTTGAGCCTGAACAACCCCCTGAGGAATCGACCGCCAATCTTGGATTGGTTGAAACCTCAAACACTGATACTTGGTCGAACATTATTGTGCCAATTCAATTTTACGAATGCCTGTCAGTGCCTAACCCAGTTATGGAACCAAACTCTGTTACTTCCTCTGGGAATTCTTCCATTCCTATCACTGTTACTACCATAGAAGAAGCTTCTCCTAACTTGCCTTTGTCGACGATCCGAGACACCATGGTCTCGGCCACAACTACGTCGCACAGTGGACCGACCCTATCTATCGCGGCGGCCACACCTCCTTACGCACCTAGTACGAAAGGGGCTCCATTTTCATACGGTATACCTAGTTCAGGTACAATTCTTGCACTCACTTCCTCCACTTTACAGACTTTGGGTCTGGGGGCAGGGAGCTCTAACACTCCTCTGCAAGGTCAACTTGGGGGCATTCCTATCCCTTTCAATGCTTTTCCTTACGCTGGAGGTCATATCCCTCCTTCGTCCCCTTTGCTTGGTGGATTGCATCAGCAGTCTGCCAGGTTGCCTACACACACAAGTCCATTTGGAGCCGGGAGTCAAGGAACACCTGCACAAACTCTGCCAGTAGGTTCGTCACCGTTTGTTTGGAATGAGATGTTTGGTAATAACACTTTCGCATCCGATGCTTTCCCATCAGGGGGCACACCCATTTTTGGTCAGTCTATGCCGGCACAGGGTACTATTCCTGCGCTGGGGGCACATATACCAGGACCTTGGAACTTAGGCCAAGGATCCGTTCCTTCATCTGGAATGTCTCTCTGGGGTAATTCTTTCCACAGTCAATGGAACCCCAGACAGACCTCTATGCCTCTCCCCTCGAGACCAGCATGGGGTAATCCTTCCCAAAGTCCATCAAACACAATGAATGCCCAACATCCTATGTCCTTCATGGGAAATCAGCCAATGATGTCTCCTCATATGCAAAACCCTTACGTTGGTCAGGGCCATGGTTTCTACCAGAACCCGGGCCAGCAGCCAAACTTTTCCTGGCAACTTGGTGCTAATCAAACTCCAGGACCCTTTTATCCAGGCTATCAGCAACAACCCAAAATACCATTCCTGGCAACGTTACACTTGCCTGATTTGACACGGTTGTTAAATGATCCTATCTATTACGATCCGCGTTGGCCTCCTATGCCGACGAAGTTTCCTTCGGACATCCCAAAGTTCAAGTCCAAGCCTAATGAAGATCCAGGTGATCACGTGACTACTTTCCACTTGTGGTGTTCATCTAACTCACTGAAAGATGACTCCATTCAATTGCGATTGTTTCAATGCACTCTTATCAAGAGTGCCGCGAAATGGTACATAGAGCTTGATCGTTCACGATATTATTTTTTTGGCGAACTGGCTATGGCTTTCCTTAACCATTTCCAGTTACCTATGAGATATGACGTCGGCACAAATTTGCTAGCCAATTTCGAATAGATGACAACAAATCATATCTCGGATCATATCCAAGAGTGGAGACGCCGAAAAAGTCTAATCAAAGTGCCAGTTCCACCAGCATTCCTGCTGGAGTGGTTTCTTAAGTCTTTAGTCCCCCAATTTTCCAAAGACGTCGCAACTTCTGGATTTTTCTCTGAGGAAGAGGCCATCATGAGGGCTCAACAGTTTGAGCTTATCTACTCTCAATCTGGTCTGTTGTACACCATCCTACCGGATGCACCACGATCGATTCTGGATAAAACTAGACAGAGAGATGGACCACATACCGATGGTATAGTTGGTTCAACACAAACCAAGCCCGCTGAGCAATTGACAAAACAATTGCAGCAGTTATCTATACAACACTCAGCGGCCAGCCAGACTACTGCTTTGGCTGCTCCTCCTATGCAAATTTCGGAAGTACACTCCGTACAGACGACTAACCCAAAGGCCACCCAGCAGGCTGAAGGGAAGAAAAAACAACGCAAGAAGGGTAAGGGGGATAAGAAACCAACTGATAATGCTAGCGAGGGCACCATAGAAAAGAGGAAGGTGAGGTATCCATGCAACCTATGTGTGGAAGAACACCCAACCCACCTATGCCCTCGACTTGCAGAGGCCCAAAAGTTTGTCATGCAACAACAACAAGCCGTGTTGACTAATCCCTTTCAGCATGGGAAAAATTTAACTCAAGCCTCTACAAGTGCCGAGGTGGGTAGCCAAGAAAACTTCCCTCCCCCAAACAATTCATATTCCGCGAACATATATATGGTGAAAAGTGATGCTTTCATAATGACTAGAGCACACGACTATAAAAAACCAAGCGCCCCTAAGAAAGGCAAGGAAGCCGAGATCCCATATCTTTCTCTACAGATCAAGAAGATGTTGGGTGAAACAATGACACGCATTCCAAAGGGTGTGTTTAAGAGAGCTTCTCATAATCCAAACGCAAGGGCCGCCCAGAACTACTCTGTGGTGGAAGATTTATCACAAACCGCTTGTGCTATGTCTGCTTTGGAGGTCCTCCAAAGTTTCCCTACTCAGAGGAAAGCCTTGTTGACTGCTTTAGGCTCTACTGAGACTTGTAACCTAGGTACCATTATGTTAGATACAACTGACTTGAAACCTCGTTTGCCTTACCACGTTGCGTTTCAGATAGTAGTGGCTCATCCCACGAAAACTTTTACACGAAATATCTTCCACACGGTGGTAGACGAGGGAGCTTCGATTTGCGTTATGTCGTTAGCATGCTGGAAAGACATTGGTCAACCTGAGTTGTCTCTGTCACCTACTCTCCTCACTGGGTTCGATGGTCGTTCTTTCCGACTACATGGCATCATTCCTTCTTTCCCGGTGCAGTTAGGGGGGAAGACCATGTGCGTCGAAGTAGAGGTAGTTGATGCCCCCATCAACTACAATCTATTGTTAGGTCGTAGTTGGACTTATGCAATGCAAGCGGTGGTCTCTACAATCTTCCGAGTCTTATTGTTTCCACATGAAGGCCAGATAGTGACTATTGATCAGTTATCCTTCTCTCGACCTGACCCAGCTTTGGGGGCATCCACGGTTCTCATGGTTGATAATCCTCAAGCCGGTGTCGTTAACGTAGGAGTTGTCTTGTGCCCATCTTTGATGGGTACTTTCGATTAACCACCTCCTCATAGCGATGCCAAGTTTATATCGACTCACCACAAGGCTGAGATTTTTCACATCTCGTCGTTCCACACGACTTACTTTCAGGATCCATGGATTCTTCCTTCCCCATCGGACACGATGGATGCGACAGGGCATGTGGGCATGTCTATGCCCTTGTCGACTGCTGAAGTAGCATACTCCTTGGTTCAGCAAACTTCAGCTACTCCTGATCCAATTCCTACACAAGAGTTGGATCCACTCCTTGAGACCATCTGGGCTCAGGATTCTTTTGCCAACACCGATTCGTTAGATTTAGTCCTGCCTTCTGACGAATCCATAATCAAAGAAATGACTGGTCCGGACAAACCCTGGGAAGATATTCATCACAGATCATATTTTCTGCTAGAGTTACACCGAATCAAGGCAGGAGCATTCACTATCACCATGACGGGAGATCAACCTTGTCCCATTAACCTCTTAGCTACACAAGATATTTATGTTGAGGGAAATATGGCGACTATCACTACCATGATACCTATCAATATCTCCCGAAACCCTGGCGTCGTGGAGAATGTCTTCGTCGGAGCGGATTGCTCCCCCAAAAAGATTCAGATTTACACCTATCTTTTTAAATAATTTCGCGATGTTTTTGCTTGGTCTTATGAGGAAATGCTAGGAATCGATCTGAAAATAGTTGAACACGAAATCACAACGTATCCTGATGCTAAGCCTGTTCAACAAAAACTTCATCCATTTAATCCTAGGAAAGAAGCAACCATTAAGACGGAGGTTGAGAAATTGCTTAAGGTAGGGTTCATATACCCTATTCACTTGACTCAATGGGTGTCAAACCCCGTGCCGGTCGACAAAAAACAAGGCACGATTCATGTCTGTACCGATTTCCGTGATTTGAACAAAGCATGTCCAAAAGATAATTATCCAACCCCATTCATTGACCAAATCATTGATGAGTGCACCGGTTGCGAAGCCTTTTCATTCATGGATGGTTTTTTGGGCTATAACCAAATCCAAATCAAACCCGAGGACCAACACAAAATGACATTCATTTGTCCGTGGGGTACATTCGCCTATCGAAAATGCCTTTTGGTCTCAAGAACGCTGGAGCCACTTTCCAGTGGGCCATGTATTTTGCGTTTCACGATCTCAAACATATAGTCGAGGCCTATCTATATGATTTAGCATCACGCTCTCGCAAGTGAAAATATCATCCTACACACCTCGGACTCATCTTTGAATGTTGTTGCTACTTCAGGATTCACTTGAATCCCAACAAGTGTATCTTTTGCATCACGTCAGGACGTTTGTTAGGTTTCATAGTGTCAACCACAGGGATCATGGTCGATCCTCTCAAGGTGGAGGCGATAATCCAATTGCCCCCCCCGCACACAATTTTACAACTTCAAAGTCTTCAAGGCAAGGCGAACTTATTACGACGCTTCATTGCCAACTATGCCAAAATTACCAAGGGCTTCATGCATTTACTGAAGAAAGACGTTCCTTTTCTCTAGGACGAAGCAGTGCAGTGCTCTTTTGATGCATTGAAACACGCCCTTACATCCGCACCTCTGCTACGGCCACCGAATTATAATAAGGATTTCCTATTATATCTAGCTGTCGCAGAGTCAACCATAGGCATGGTTTTAGTTCAAGAATATGATTCGTTTTCTGAATACGTGATCTATTACCTGAGTCGAGGCCTCGTAGGACTGGAACTTAATTATACCCATCTTGAAAAGCTTGCGTTGGTGGCAGTTCATGCTGTTCAACGGTTCCGTCACTATGTTCTTTTTCGCAAGACCACCGTCGTAGCTGTCGTGAATCCATTCCAGTACATGTTGAAATGATGAGTTATTAGTGGAAAAATTAGTAGATGGATGGTAATCCTCCAAGAATTCGACTTAGACTCCATTTCAGCCAAGTCCAAAAAGTCGTTGATCTTCGCAGAACTTATCTCAGAACTTCCGGTTGAGTCAGGTGACGTTGTGCCTGAGGAATAACCTATCTAGGGGGATATGTTTTTGATCGAATAGTCTGACCCCTAGTACGGAGATATACTAATCTATCTCTAGAATTTGAAGTGTCCTACCTCTTCTTCTCGTGATGAGCATCGGCGGATATGCCATCAGGCTAAGAACTATCTTATACTCAATGATACTTTGTATCGGTGAGGTGTATATTGTATCTTGCGTCAATGCCTCACTCATGAGGAGGCCATCATAGTGCTCAATGATTGTCATACAGGAGCTTGTTGCAGTCACTTATCCGAGTTGGCAACATCTCAAAAGATTTTACGAGCAGGTTACTTTTGGCCCACACTTATCAAAGATTGTATTGAGTCGGTCAAGAAGTTCCATCCGTGCCAAATCTTCTCACGGAAGATGAGGGCACATCCAGCTCCCATGTTTCCTATTATCACCGTCGGTCCCTTCACCAAGTGGGGGATTTATTACACTACTTGCAACCCCCCGTCAACTAGGGGGCACCGTTATATCATTGTAGCTTTCGACTACTTCACCAAGTGGGTCGAAGCTATGCCGACGGTCAAAGATGATGGAGAGAGTGCAACTCTCTTCTTATTTAACCAGATCATAGCACGGTTCGGCATCCCGAGAGAGATTGTCACTGACCATGGTAGTAACTTTCAGAATCAAATGATGACCAAGTTAACATCAAAGCTTGGGTTATGGAAAGAACATTCCTCACCTTACTATCCCCAGGCCAATGGGCAGGTGGAAGCTGTTAATAAAACTCTTAAAACAATGCTACAGTGAACCATCAACTCTGCCAAATCAAACTGTCATTTGATGTTATACTCGACATTATGGGCTTACTGAACATTAGTTAAGACTGCAACCGGTTTCTCACCTTTCCAACTTGTTTACGAGCTGGAGGCAGTCTTTCCCATCGAATGTCAAATTCCATCTCTGAAATTGGCAGTACAATTATTGCCAGACACTTCTCCACTTGAAGAGTGGTTAGTACACCTTGAGTAGCTTTATGAACAGCGTCGTGATGCGGCCCTGGACAATGAAGCTCATAAGCATAAGGTTAAGTGTCAATATGATAGGTCTGTTCGTCCTCGGTTTTTCTCTGAGGGTGACCTTGTCCTGGTTTATGACCAAGATAAGGACCCCCTGGGGGCAGGAAAGTTTAAACCCATGTGGTTCGGACCCTTCATTGTTAAGGAGGTGTTAAAGAAGGGCGCTTATCATCTGGTTGATTTTGAAGGGAATGCTTTGGTAGAGCCTAGAAATGGGCTCTACCTCAAGAAGCATTACTCATAGCATCGTCACTGTGGGTAAATTTTTGTAACATATGTATAGTCTTTGTGCTATGACTTTCTTTCGTTTCTTTTGAAAAATGTGTCATGGACGTGTCATTAATGTTATCTTTCATCACTATGGCAGATGTCAAGTGATTCCAAGGTGTTCATTGGGTATGCGGACGGTGCTAGTCGACACACGCGGAGGCTTGCCTCCGCAGCTTGGGTAATCTTTACACCACAGGGTCAGTTGTTATCTTCCGGAGGGATAT
>JZKD02S2125836.1:383465-395722 GCA_000966675.3 Picea glauca
TTTTTTTAAGATGATTTTTCCCAACAATTGTTCTTAGAATCGAAAAAATAAATGCCCAAAGAGGAGTTTTGATTACCATTTGAAACAAATATTGTTAGCACTGAGAACTAAAACCAATCTCATATCAAAATAATCATCATGTTGGTGATCCATAAGAATCAAAGACAACAATCAACAATAAAGAATTTAAGTGACTTTTCCTTCAAAGGGGATCTTTCAGATTATTTATTTGAATGACACTATAGGGGCTCCCCACTTATAGTTTATTTAATATATACATATATATAATATTTAAAAACCAAATTGTATAACTTGCAATTCCTTGGAGGAAGGCGATTCTTTGACGATGCTAAGAGTCATCATGTAGCAGATAAAACCCTTTTAGATTTAAAATTTTGAAGGTCATCCACACCAAAGTCCATATCATATTTGTAAAATTATACCACACATATTTGTGTTCAAGAAACCTATTGACGTATTGTATAACATGGTGGGACCCTATTGGTTGTGATACCCAATCATAATCACATAGTATATTGGTAGCATGGCCGCAAACTCATAGACCATAAACCATGCAGAAAATTCTTTGTGGAGGAACTTACGTGAGTTTTCTCCAACCAAAGTAATAAAAAAGAATATTCCATCCCTAAAACCATGCAACCCGCAAGATTAGAGATAACAAATGTAATCCTAGCAAAATGCATTGATCCGACCTTACCATATATTAGTCTCATCTAAATTTTAATAAACCTGTATAATCTCTCGTAAACCTTCTAACAATGAAATATGCTTCACAACTACACCCTTTGATGATGAGTTATGAGATCTTTTTAGATATGCAGATCATTCAAGCCATCATTTTGTACACCTAATAGTATGAAATTTATGTGAATTGATTAAAGTACAACAGAAGTACATGGATCCATCAATATATGTAGGACAAATCATAAAGGATTTTGATATTTGATATGGACGATAATAATTTTCTTGGATTTTCAGGTATCAAGGGAACAATATGACAGATTGTGATAGGGTAAGAACATGATCACCATGCACAATACTTGATGTAGGATGATCATACTCAAATATGGATGAAACACACTCTGATGGTAGATACACCAATGGAATGTGAAATATTGTGTATTGAAGGAGATAACAAAAGGCAAAAAATACAAATATTATATGGATCCTGGATAATTTATAGATGAATCAAACTTTTCAATGGGAAGTTTCGAATTTAACATCGATATCATCCCTCCCATTTCATCATCACATTATTTGAAAGAACTCATTACATGACTATAAAGGGAATACAAGGGACAAGGAAACTTCATTTTAATCAGATGAAGAAGATAGAGTGTGAGCTACCATGAACACGACATTGGAAGGGGTATACTAATTCTCCTTTTTATTTCAACCAAGGGGAACCATCAAGATTCAACAATATCAGGTGTAGGAGGGGATTCACTTGTTTTTGAAACCAAAAAAATACATGTTCTAAGATAATTCAAGATACAATTGGATAGATGGCAATAATACAAAGTTCAATCTAATTTCCATCAAGATAAAAATGAATAACCAAATTTTGACCATGCAATAGAGGAAAAGCATAAGAATACAGTTTGACAACTATTCGTGTTCACAAAAGGGGAAGGCTGAAGGGAATATAAGTGTTTTGTTATCATCCAGTTGAGTCTGTCGAGAAAAAAAAAGAGGTCCAAAATCAATGAACATATTTTTGTATCTTTGGTTTTCATCTGGACCAAATTTTAGAAGAATATCCCTTCACCTCCAAAGACTTTAAGTTTCTCATCTTCCAGGGGGGATCAGGGTAGGAAGGAATGTTATGTAATTATTTTTTTCTACTTTCTGAAAACCAAAAATGTAAAAGGAATGGGAAGAGAGGGAAGTTGTAACATTAGTAATATATATTTAATAAGTTTAACAATCCTCCTTCATGTATAAGATAAATCTAGTGCAACCAAAAGAGGAGGTGGGGATGGATAATTGAGGTTGAGTGTTGTATGACTATTTATCAAGATCAAAAGTAGATGAGAATTCTCTCTTATTTTTATTGTATTTTTTAGAATGAACTATTTCTTTGAAGGAGAATAGTAGCAATACAATTCATGATTTTTCTATGCAATGGTGCACTATTGCTGATTATTTTATGTAAATGTTTTCAATTTACTACTTCTATCAATTTTGATTTGTAGGAGGTGATTATGTATGAATTATGAGCTCAATTATAGGAACATGTTAATGGTCATCTATATGAAAACAAGAATGTTAATATGATGTAATTCTATAAAATTATAACTATTTCTATTTTTCACATTAATTTGTGTCCCTGTGATTGATTTTTCCATCATTAGAGTAGGAAAACAAATGTGCATTACAACATATTTTCATCAACATATTAGAGTAATTTTTCATGTAGGATTTAGTCTATCTTAGATGAAAAAAAAAATCCTCTCTTTTGAGTTCAATTCATTCGATTAGCGACAACTGGGCCCATATGCCAGTGGGGATTTCTATTCAATTGAGAGTGAGTCTGATTAGGACTTTCCATCAGGTAATTCCCTCTAATGTTGACATTGATATTTTCACCCACGCAATAGAATCCCAGGAAATTAATTAATCATCCCAAAGTCAATGGATTTTTTTTTATTGTGGCAACAAAGATCAAACTCTTTATCTTCATCCTCCACATATTACAGTGCAATGTTACTTGTACGATCATAACCTCCCTCCTTCATTTTCCTAGCGAAGTTCTCTATCATTGCATGCATTTCTTGTGATTGGGGGTATGACCTGGATGATTCCTAAGAAAATGTCTGGTGAAGTGATTTCTTTGAACAACAATAGTTTAATTCCATCAACAAAAATCTCAAAGAGGATATCAGTGATGTGTTGGGAAAATTAAAATCCTGTATGTGGATAGCAACAAGGTTGAGATTAAAGTTTGTTTAAGGAATAAGAGAGATATACCTTGGTTGTATAAACATAAGAATACTTCAATCCATACTTTGGGTATTGAAAAAGATATTAGCAAGAATTGTGACCTCAAATGCAGACTTGCTGGAAAAAAATTGAGACCAGGCTTCTCTAGGGTTACTTACAAAAGGCACCATTGTAGTCTAGATACACTGACATATTCATCCTTCCACAAGGTAAGGAAATATCACCAGAGGCATAGTCAATACTTGGTTAATGAAGTGAGTTAGAGAGTATGAAACATCAAATTTACATTAACATTACTTAGAGATATGTAGGAAATCCCAAAAGCATTCATGGAAAACAAGCAATTTCTTAACCATTCAAGAAATAAGAAATTGTGTGACATAATTATAGATTCATATACATAACATCAGATCACAATAGAAAGAAATTTTAAGGCCCAAACACATATTTATATTAGCATTCCCAAGATCCCAAAATCATCATATTGTTGATTAATTGGGTTGGTTGTCATTGATGTCCACCCTTGAGGAAAGTCTGGTTGGGAATTCCGATAGCACAAAGGTTTGGGTAATGGAACTAAGTTTGTTTGATGGATAATGGTATGTGTTTTCATATATTTGCAGGTAAAAGTATTCTATATGGATAACACATTTAATTCCATTTCTGGTGCTATGTGGAACGTCACATAAATACTCACGATTAGAGATTTATGGCCATGTGAAGTTGGAGAACCATCATGAGTCATCTAGAAGCCCCAAAAGATCAAAGTAGACAAAGTGTTTGCAAAAACAAAATTATTTAAATAATAAAGTTAATGGAAAACTTACTAATTATGGAAAGTGTTTAAGTTAAGTGGACAAGTGGTTATAAGTGGGTTAGCCCTAAAAAAAGGAAAGTGGGTTAAGATGGTTAGAAGGTAACCCCTTGAGGAAGCTACATGAAAGTATAAATTAGAGGTAACGGTCTCTCATTTTTAAATCACACTTGAATATCATTGAATATATATTTTTGTGAAAGGTTATTTGGGCAGGTATTATTGATAGAGAAAAATTGCAGTAGAAAAAGTGCAGCAAGAAAAGTGCGAAAAAAAAAGTGCAACAAAAAAAGTGCAGCAGGAAAACTACTAAAGAAAAAGTGCGGCAGGAAAGGTGTGGCAGAAAAAGTGTGGAAGAAAATATGCAGCAGAAAAAGTGCTACAGGAAAAAGTGTGGCAGGAAAAGTGCGGCAGAAAAAATGTGGCAGGAAAACTGCAGAAGAAAAAGTGTGGCAAAAAAATTGTAGCAGGAAAAGTGTGGCAAAAGAACCACAGAAAAAAATTCGCAGTAATGGATTTGCAACAACAGAATGCTACAATAAGAAAAAAAAATGTAATGGTTCTCATATGTGTATTGTTGAATTTATGAATCAAGTTGAGGGTTTTCCTTAACAATATGTTGGATGCCCTCTTGGGAGTTTATGGCTTGTTGTAGAGTTGATCTGAGACAGATCTACTGAAGCTTAGTATTGGTTCATGTTTGAGGGATTTTAGTTGAGGTATGTTTTTGAAGTTATTGGTACAGATAGAGGTTGTATAATAGTGAGGCTCTAGCACATGGTTTGAGGTACAGACTTGTGGTATAGTGTTTGAGGTATATGTGATCAGATCAAATTGGTTGATGACTATATAGTGATAGGTTTCTTAGTGACATATTTAGTTTCTACATTTGATGTGTATGTGATCAGATCAGATTAGTTGATGAGTATATAGTGACAAGATTCTCAGTGACATATTCAATTTCTACATTTGGCACTTATATTTCAGGGCGGTTGGACGGGGCAAGGATAGGTGGTTGTAGACACCTTTCGGTTGTAGCCTCCTTCTGGTTGTATCCATAGAATTGGGGAGTTGTAGCTTCCTGTAGTTTGTAGCTTGGAAACTAGGGGGTTGGAGCCTCCTTCCAGTTGCATATGGAAAACAAAGGAAGTTGGTTCTTCCAATGAATGTAATTATTAAAGACATATAAGAAAAAACATTATGTGGTTTTCTCCTGCTTTGGGTTTCCACGTAAAACATTGGTGTACTGTATTTGTGTGTGATTCCTCATTTGTTCATTGTTTATTTACTCTGCAACTATTGGATGATAATGCTACATTGATATAACCCTTGCATTTTATGATGAAAAGGGATTAAATTGCTCTATTATTGATTCACCCACCCTCTCAGTAATCCAACAATTGGTATCAGAGCTGGTTCCTTCAGAAAATAGTTTAACCACTAGAAGGAGATCATGGATTATTATGAGAATGGAGTACCAATGTTTAATGGTTAGAATGGTTTTAAGTATGATATGTGGAGAAGAATGACGAAAGTATTTATACAAGTGTAGGGAAATTATATTTGGATATCAGTTGTTACAAGATATGAAAGTTCAAAAAGGGAAAAGACTGCAACCAAGAAGGAAATGGAGAAGAATAACAAAATAGAAATGGATTTCATCTGGGAAGGATTACCTAATCTGGTAAGATAAAAGGTTGGTAAATGTTCATCAGCCAAACAAATTTGGGATAAGTTACACGACATATATTCTTTACCAATTGCAGATTCAGAAAATTCCAAAGAAGATGCAGATACATATCAAGAAGAGTTGTGTTCACCATGTCAAACAAATTCAGAAGATGAAGAGTACATAATCACTAGAGGTATGTTGTTTTGCCTTAATTGTGAAAAACACAGACATCTTGAAATAGAATTCAATGAAGGAAATGAGACAGAAAAACTAATTGAAAAGGAAGACAATTATGAAGCAGAATTGATTAGTGTTTTATATGAACTAAGAGAATAAAACAAGTCACTCAAGAAAGAATTGATGAAACAAAAGGAAAGTGTTCACATTTTTGAAGAATCCCAATAGGTCATTGAGAACTTAAGCACTTAGCTAGAAGAATCTATAAAGATCGAAGAAAATATTGAATATCAAAAGAAATATTTGGAAGCCAAAATAGAAGCATAGAAGGAAGAAGAATAAATGAGAGCTAAGATATTGTCATATCATCTTAAGGAAAGAACTAATGATCTAAATCAACTTGAGGCGGTGTTTGGTCAAGAAGAGAAAGGACTTGAAGAAGAAATAATGACATTAAAAATCCAGCTTGAAGAAGAGAAAAGAATAGAAGAAGTCATGAAGCCTCAAATAATGAAGAAATAAGAGGCTGAGAATCTTGAAGAAGAAGTTGTCACATTGAGAAGTAAAATCACCAATCTCAACAAGAATGTTGAAGAGACTAAAACATCTACATGAGTTATAGAGAATGAAGAGAAGCACACTAGGTTGGTAGAGAAGAAGAATGAAGAAAACAGAAAGGGTTATGCAAAAGTACTGAAAGGAAGGAGTCATGGTCAACCAGTATCTAAGAAAACTATTGAAGATACATCTTCAAGAAGACCATCCATGTTCAAGCCACAAAGAAGCTTCAATCATGACCATGATCAATCAAGGCGAAAATTCAGAAGGACTACACCACAAAGAAGATCATTCACTCCCAGGTATGAAAATTTATTTTATGGTCATTCATTTTATTGTACTAAATTTGGACATAAGGTTGCATATTTCAGGGATTATAAAACAAAGTTTTAATCAAGAAATGTCTATGTGGCCCCACGTAACATTGAATGTTACAAATGTCATAAATATGGACACATAGCTAGTGATTTTAGAAGCATGATTGGGACTTCCATGGAAGATAACATTGATATCATATGTAAGAAAGTATGGATAAGAAAACACGAAGAAAAGGTGAACAAAGACCAAGTACCAAAGATAGAAAGATTGGCAATAAAACAAGATGAAGAAAATTCTATAGAGAAAAAAAAAGATGTCAGATAGAAAAAGGCTTGGAAAAAAACTGAAAGAAAAGAAGGATAGGTAAATAAGGAATCGATTCAAGAGATTGTAGTTTCATGCATTGTACTGAAAGATGAATCCACAGATAGAAATAAAGAAGTGAGAGCTCAGAGAGATGATGAAAGGTGTTTCTTCTGTCACACGTACCTTTTACTTCTGTCGCATGTACCTTCTGACTAAAACTTGGGACCCACCTTTTCAGCGTTTCTCTTTTCACGATTTTGGGAGTTGTGTTGACCATGAAACTTTACCTCTTGAGTCCCAAAACCCCGAAACCCAATTGGTGTCAATAACTATTTCCCCCTCGACTTTTCAGGAATTTTCCTTTCCCTCTTCGGTATTTCGCGAACCAGGAGTTTTAAACTCTTGATTCCAAAGTCACCGCCTCCTCTACTTCCCGAACTCCAAAAAAATGAAATGTCGAAATCCCACACCAAAGGCACACCGTGTTTCGTGACTTTGGGATTTTCAATGCAAAGAGTGTTAGTTTCTTGTCATTGGAATTTCCGGTATGTCGAACCCCGAATTACCGAAATTCTGAAATTCCACACTTGATAATCCTTTTCACGATTCGAGTTTTAGAGTGACCAAGGAATTTGGAATGCACTCTGAACTTGTGAATCCCGAATCCCCTAAATGATCTGACAGCTCAACAGACCACGATCAATGGTCCACGTTGATTCTTGATGCTAGGGTGGCGAATTCACCCAACTCCTAACCATGTTGCAGCTCCTCTAGATCCTACAGTCCTCGCGACTTCGCAAGTTCTCCACAGAGAATTATGACCACCAAATTCACTCCTCAATGACTTATGTCCAAACGATTCAACACTCTCCCTATTGAACTTAAATTCTATGCTACGGTTTTGATCTCCATCTCCCTTTGAGCACTTCAAAGGCGTTAAATCCTTCCTGATCTTTAACATGTAAACTCAAGCTTCTCAAAAGGATCCCTTCTCGCACTCCTTGCGGAAAACCTTCAAATAACTCCTAGTTATTTGAGTCTTCGACCCTGTGCACTCCTTGCAAAAATGGTCCTTCAACCTTCCTTCTGGATTTATAAAATCCAAGGCTTCAACTGGCTTGCACACACCTTGCACGACTCTTTGCTTCATCTACACTTTATCTAGTATGAGAACAATGGTATCTCTCTTGAGATTTCTGAAATAAAACTTAGACCCTCGTCAACACACACCTTGCGGACATTCGCTACACTCCTTGCAGGAATTCTTAGGAAGAGAAACAATTGAAACTCATTCTCCTCCTCTCTCAGACTTCATACATTCAACATGAAATCATACACACAACACAACATTGAAACAAATGCATACAGAGAAACAAAGCAATTGTAAACATACCATTCAACAAATGTAAACAGTAAGCATCACAACACCATGAAAATTGAGTCAAAGCTTCATATATTAACTCAAGTGCTCCTATACATGGGTTCTTCTCTACATCTCTCTACTACATCTCTCCAGCTTATGAATTTTGAATAATCATATATTGTTTTTTTGATAGAAGGGTTAGGGTGTCTATATCCATTTTCCCTCCTATGCTTCTAAACTGTCTAATCTATTAAATCAATTCTACCTACTTTACATTCATTATGCATAAATTCCTTTACATACTTCAGATGAGAGTAACGCTCAATATCTGTTTACAACATCTATACATAAGTCTAAGTACGCATCCCTTAACTATTACATTAATGCTTCAGTTTTCAAAATTCAAAACATTTTCAATAAAACGTGCACCTTTTTTTCATCTGTGCATCCAACTGTTCCTTTGGCTAGGTGCATGCTTTGGATTTGTACGATGCTCCTGCATCAGAATGAATTTTTTTCTTAGTGAAGGTCTTGGTGAAAATGTTTGTTGTCTGTTCTGCTGAAAGATAGAACTGTAAGTTGATGATCCCCTCGTTTACTAAGTCCCGGATGTAGTTCATGTGGATCTTGATTTTCTTTCTCCGCTACCTCTGAAATGGATCTCTATAGAACTTCAGAGTGCTTTGGTTGTCACACCAGATGGTGATCGACCAATGAAACTGAATGCCCAACTCAGTGAGAAAATGTTGTATCCAAATAGCCTGAATGGTTATGTTAACTACCCCTATGTACTCTGCCTCTGTTGAAGATAGAGCAATGGCAACTTGCTTCTTGCTCGACCAATAGATAGGCCTAGAACCAATACTGAGTGAGTAACCAGCTGTGGACTTGCGATCCATGTTATTTCCAGCCCATTCAGAATCACTAAAACCAATGAGATCTAATGTAGAGTCTATTGCAACGTTCCAATGTAGCTCATGCAGCTCCTGAATGAACCTGGAAACTGCACCAACTGCATATGAGAGGTTTGGAATGGAGTGTGTGAGATACAACAAGCTCCCCACTAGTTTTCTTTACAATGTGATATCAACTAGTGGAGTCTCCCCGCCATCCTCAAGTTTGACTCCTGATAGGAAAGGAGTCGGAGCAGACTTGCAGTTTGTCATGTGAAATCTCTCAAGGAGATCTTGTGCATACTTGGCTTGAGACAGTTTGATGCCTGATGCATCTTGACTGATCTCAAGTCTAAGGAATAAGTGTAGCAGACCCATGTTCGTCATCAAAAACCTGTCATGAAGAATCCTCTTAATTGCAACAATCGCTGAATTCGAGAAATCGGTGATCAACAAATCATCGACATACATAACTAAAAGTAGAAGTGAATCAGTCGTCCTGAACATGTATACATTCGGGTCTGATTTACAATGTACAAAGTTCTATGAAAATAAATAGGAGTCCATCTTGGCATACCATGCCCTCGGAGCCTGCTTGAGGCAATAAAGTGACTTCTTCAATCGACAGACCAAAGATGAGTCCTGCATAAATCCTTGAGGCTGCTCCATGTAGATATCCTCAGAGAGATCACCATGAATAAATGAATTCTTCATGTCCATCTGATGTTATTCCCATCCCTTGGTTTCCACAATGGTAAGTGCCAATCATATGGAATCCATTTTTGCTACCGGAGCGAAGGTCTCATCATAGTCAATACCATGAACCTGCTGAAAGACTTTGGCGACAAGCCTGGATTTGTATCTACTAATCTATCCATTCGTTGTGCTCTTGGTCCCGTAGACCCATTTTCATTTGACAAGTTTTGTCCCAGAAGGAAGGGTAACTAGATCCCAAGTCTGGTTCTCGAGGAGGGATTTGTACTCCTCCTGCATGGCGGATTCCCAAAAGGGATTTCTAGCAGCCTCACCATAAGACTGTGGATCTGAAGACTGAAACAAGAAAATATGTATGGAAGGAAATGGTTCAATGGAAGTGAGTTCAATAGGAGGCTCCTCGAAATCAGATCGATTCCTCCTAGTATTGGCTGGATCACCAACGAGCTCCCCTGCATCCTGAAAATTAGTCTATGCCCACTTGGGCCTCTGCTCTGGCTCTTCAACTGCATCTGGATGCTCTGACTCTGCATCTGACTGTACTGACTCTGAATCTGAATCTAAATCTAAATCATCTGAGTCCTCTAAATCATAACTCTCATCTAAAGAAGAGTCGACATGTGCATCCTCATCATCTCAAACAGGTGGAAGAGTGAAGGTGTCTACATGCGTCTATTGAGGTACATCCAAGACACTTTCTTCGAATTGGACACTACGCTCAATGATGATCTGGTCCGAGGAAAGATCAATAAGCTGATATCCCTTCACATCGTCAGGGTATCCAAAAAAAATGCACTCAGTGCTCTGTGGATCAAGTGCCTTCCTCTTTTCAAAGGGAATGTGGGCCCATGCATGAGAACCAAAAATGTGAAAGTGGGTCACTTCTAGTTTGAGGCCGCTCCAATCCTCGTAGGGGGTCTTATCCTTGACAAATCTATGAGGAGATCTGTTTTGGATGTATGTTGCACAGTTAAGTTCTTCGGCCCATAGTCTCTGTGGTAGTGACTTTGCATTCAACAGGCAAGATGTTATCTCCTTTAGAGATCTGTTTTTCCGCTCAACAACTTTGTTTTGCTGCAGAGTGTAGGGAATTGTATGTTGCCACTGAATCCCTGCCTCATGGAAAAGATTATGAATCTCATGATTCACATACTCTCCCCCATTATCATTTTGAAGAACTTTGATCTTCTTTCCGAACTGTGTCTCAACCAAATCTTTGAAATCTTTGAGGTGTTGAAAGACCTCGGATCTTTGCTTGAGAAAGTACATCCAAGTAAAACGTGAGAAATCATCAACAAAAATGAGAACAAAACTCGCTTTGTTGATCAATGGATGTGGAAAAGGACCCATGAGGTCACTGTGGATCATATCTAAAGGTGCAGAATCTTGCTAAGACTTTCCTTTGTCGAATTTCTCTTGAGGGTGTTTCCCGAGAACACATACCTCACATACTCCCTTGGAGAAATGGATGTCTGGTAGACCATCAACTAATATTTTCTTGCTAAGCTATTGCATGTATGTAAAATTCAAATTTCCAAGCCTTTCATGCCATATCCTACTACTTTCATCAGCATGAGTAAGCAGTAAAGCAGAATTAGGTTCAATGAATTCAAAAAATGTATACAATCTAGACTGATGATTTACCTCACCAGTAGAAACCCTTGAGTTGGTTTGCATGTTTTATATGTCCAAAAAATTTGGTGTGAATACGACTTTCTTTCCGGTGCCGGAATTCGTCATCTGATACATGGGGAGAAGGTTTCCAGAAAGCTTGGGAACATGCAACACATTCTTGAAGCTTTCGTTGGTGAGTTCAATCCTTCCTTTGTCAGTGACTTCGACAGAAGAGTTGTCCCCCATCAGAATAGGAGGACCTTTGCATGAATCCAAATAAGAATAGACTGCTTCTAAGGCATCCATGTGATGTGATGCTCTTGAATCTACGATCCAAGCATCAGGAGAGGAGTTGATTGCAATCAAGGCATGGCTAGAATTTCCTTTATTGGAATTCAGATCTTCTGGCTTCTTCTTCTTTGCACCCTCGGGGATGCAATCTCCAAGGTTGTTTTGCTGAAGTATCTGAGACATCAGATATATTTGTTTTTTCATGCATGTAGATTCTGAATGGAATCCTTTGTGACAGTATGTGCATTTCTCTCCTTTTCTTCCCTTTTCTCCTTTGGATCCGGAAGCATCAGTGAAGGGTTTTGTGTACCCTTCCTTCTTCATATGTGCATGATATTTACGCTTATATTTATATTTAGATTTCTGATATCTGTGGCTTCCATCATGCATAGTGAGTGCATTTTCCCTTGGGCCTTTGATTGTGCCCATGTTGATGAGCTTGGTTTGCTCTTGTGTCAGGGATTCGATAAAGTCCTCAAGAGAAGGCATCTTCTAGGTGGCTCCAAGGGTGAATCTGATGGTATGGAATGTGGATACGAATATATATAATTCAGGTCCAAGATTGGAGAGAAT
>JZKD02S2125836.1:395732-432979 GCA_000966675.3 Picea glauca
AATACACATAACCACAGGCTGGGGCTAGGCCCCAACCCGACTCCCCACCCATACATACATTATTTCAATTCAAATGTAATGTGCACCATATAGTGTTAAGAAACACTATGGTGGCACGTTGGTTGGTGGTCTTTGCCAAAGATTTGCATGCGGGTGGAAGTCACGGGGTCGATTCCAGTGGGCTCCAAATAAATTTTAAACCAATAAATAGGGGACATGTGGTGGCCATTGATTGGGCCATGTGTTGTCATTACATTTGCTGCAAATAAGCCATGTCACCTGCCAACTATGAAAATAGTTGCCTGCCACGTTTCGTACGGCTTGCCACATCAGTGTCCGTACAGACTGTACAGACTGTACAGTCAACACCCTTTTTTTTTCTTGTTTTCCATTTTGAACTGAACGTGATATCTCTCGCTCCCGACATTCATTTGAACCCAAACGAGTTGTGTTAGGTTCGTAACAATGAGTCCTACACTCTCATTTGATTTGAAGAGATTCTGAGCACTTTGAATTTTTGAGCAAAATTTGATCCCCTGATCATTTCCATCCTCGTTTAGGTTATTTTTGAATACCATTTTGTGCCAATCACATTATTATTATTAGGCCTTGGAACAAGTTCCCATGTCTCATTCTTCTCTATCTGATCCAATTATTCTTCCATAGATTTGATCCATTGTTCACTAGTGTTGACTTCTTCAAAGTGGTTGGGTTCAACTGTGGACAACATTTCTAGATGTATTTGTTCTAGTGAGCATAATTTTATTCGGTTTCCAACTCCTACATCTTTATTCCCAATGGTTTGTTCAGGTGGATGATTTTTCTGCACTCGTTGTCTAGGAGTTTTTGGAGATATCTGAAGATTTCACTAGTCATATTCCTCTTTCTTTGCTTCTAGATTCTCTTCTTCTAATTCTTCTTTCAAATCCTCTTATCCTTCCTTATATGCAAAGTATTTTCTTTCTTCTTTGGGATTTCATACATTTGTCTCATCAATCTGTACATTGATGATTTCCACTATTTTGTTGAGACTCAGATTGAAACATTTGTATGTCATTCTTTTTCTTGAGTGCCAACATATATTCCTTTGTCAAATCAGGAGTCAAAGTTTGTAACCCTTCCATCTTTTCTTTTGATATAGCACTTGCTTCCAAATACTCTAAAATGCTTCACATTTGCCAGTCTTCCTTTCCATAGCTTATAGGGAGTCTTATCACTATTAATTATAAGAATTCCTTTGTTCAAGATATGGACTATTGTATGTACTCCCTATTCCCAAAAGATGTCACCCAAATTGGAATATTTCAACATGGTTCTGGCCATTTCCTGTATTGTTTTTTTCTTTCTTCCAATGAATCTATTTTGTTGAGGTGTCACGGCTATTGAGAATTGTCGTTTTATTCCATGTTCACCACAAAAATACATGAATTATTTCAATGTAAAATCTCCACCATTGTATGATATCAAACATTTGATTTTCAAGTCTATCTCTATTTCAACAATCTATTTGTATATCTTAAAGTGTTTGAATCCCTCTTACTTCTTATTGAGAAACAAAATTGCAGTAATTCTTGTGTAGTCATCAATCAATGGCATGAAGTATTATTCATCATTTAATCCATTTTTTCTCGTTGGTTCATATAGATTAGTATGTAGAATATCCAATGGTTTTGTTGTTGAGTACTCCTTTTATTTGAACTTGGTCCTAGTCTGTTTTCCCTGTAGACAATGCTTACATAGAGTATTCACTGGCTTTGAAATTTCATTCATTTATTTTACTTATTCCTTTCTATTGATTTTGACAAGATTCTCAAAGTTCATGTGACCCATTCTTCTATGCTAGAGCCAGCCTTCATTTTCCTTTCCTAAGAAAAAACTTTCTTTTCCAATTTCATTTAAAAAATATATGTTGTTTATATTCCTTTTGTTGTCTCCACTAACTTCCCTAATCCTTCTTTCCTAATTCACATTTATCTGAGTCAAACTGAAAAGTGTGTCCTTGATCACAAATTTGACTTACACTCAACAGATTGTGTTTCATATCTTCGAGAAGTAGAACATTTTTTTCCATGGCATCCTTTCTTCCAAGCTTAACTATGCCTCTACCTATAGTTTTAGATGAATGATTATTTACAAATGAAAAAGATCCATATCTTTCTTTCTTCATAGTAAGAAACATGTTCCTTTTACCTATCATATGCTTTGAACAACCACTTTCAACATACCAATCACTTTTTCTATGTTGGTATTTTATAACAAGTGAGCATTGATTTTTCTTTATTTTCCATATCTCTTGTTGTTCCGATATATGACTGCTAATGTTATTCCTTGGTTCCCTGGGTGGAATAGTCAATCTCCAATTCTTCGCTATGTGTCCAAAATTATTTCATTTGTAGCATTATACTTCATTACAAAATGTGAAAAAATTGTTTTGGTTTCTACTGTACGCTTCATAAGATTTTCTGGGATAACTATTATTTAAGTACCCTGCATAGTTTCTTCAGTTCTTAGCATAGGCTCTTTCATTTATATATTTATTTCCAAAATTAGAAAAATTAAAATAATGAGCATAAAAGAACCTTTTATACCTAGAAGTAGATGATCTTCTTTGCGATGCACTCCTTCTGAATTCATCTTCTTGAGTCTTGTTTATTTCTAGAATGTTCTTCTTTGGGGGCTTGCATTCTTCCTTCTTGGCAGAATCTCTGGAAATATTTGCAGAGATTCTTTTTTCTGCTTCATGTTTTGTTGTCTTGGAGATCGATGCTTTCTCATTTGGTACTTCATTTTATCCTAGTATGGATCTGTCATTGGATGGTATTTGACTGCTGATTATTTGATCCAATATTTCGGTGCTCTTCTGTTGCATATCTTGCTTCTGAAGATCTTTCCTTAAAGAGGTTATTTCTACTTGCAAGCTTCCAATTATTTTTATCCTTTTCTTCTAATTGAATTCTAAGTATTTAATAAATCCTTATGTCTTCTTCTATTTGAATTTTTAGACTCGTGATCATCTACTCGATTTCTACAGAGTTGGAATTCTAATATCCCTCTTTAATTTTTAACTCTTCCTTGAGTGACTTGTTTCTCTTTCTTTCTTTCCTAAGTTCTTCTAATGCATTTATTAGATCTACTCTGAGATCGACTTCACCTTCTTCTTCATCATATTCTACTACCATGAAGAGTATTATTTATGAATCATTGTCACTATCATTATCCTCCTCGTATAATGTGGAATCATCCTCCTTTGAGTAGAAACTTTTCATGAAGAATTTCCTTTTGTTTCTTATATTGTTTCCCTTTTAGAAGCTTCTTCTTCATCACCATCTTTATTATTATCATGACATTTAGAATAAAAATGACCAATACCACCACAATTAAAACATTTTAATGCAAGCATAAATTTATACGTGTTGGTTCCTTTCTTTAAGTTCCTTACGAAGTTATCCATCTCTTCATCTTCATCTAAATAATCACTACAACTCCAAGCTAGTTTTGGCTTTTTCTTGTTCTTCTTCTTTGTCTTCTTGGATTCCTTGAAAGTTTTTTCCTTCATGATAGGTTTCTCCTATTATTTTCGCATTTCATAGGCTGTAAAAATTCCATGTAGATCATCTATGCTCAATGTACCAAGATCTTCTCTTTCTTCTAGGGTTTATATTTTAGGATAAAATATCATAGGAAGAGACCTCAATATATTTTGAACAACCATTGAATCATAAACTTCTACTCCCAATTCCTCAATAGTGTTAACTATTTAGTCAACTCATAGAAGGTAGGATGCAATTTCTTCATCATCCTTCATATTTAATTGTTCAAACTTATCTCTGAAGATTTGAATCTTAGCTCCCTTAACTTTGACATCACCTTCATAAATATTTTGGAGTTTATCCCAAAGATCCTTTGCATTGTGACAATGCATAACCTTGAAAAATACTGAATCAACTAAAATTCTTAGAATATCACCTTTATCCTTTCATTTGTTTTCACTAAGTTTATTTCCATATCTATCGGTTGGGGGAGTGGCTAGTGTTTTATAACCATCTACTACTTATTTCCAAACATCAAATCCATGTGCCTGTAAACAAATTTTATTCCTTTTATTCCAGAAGGTACAGTTCTGACCATCAAACACTGGTGCTCTAATATTAGTGTATTCCATGATCTCCTTCCATTGGTTAGACTACTTCCTGAAGGACCGACTATGATACCAATTGTTGGAATACCAAGAGGGGGGGTGAATCAGTATGATCACAATTAGTACTTTTAATCACAATATAAAACCTCCAATAAATATCATGAGCATTCAATATATCATCAACACCTTAATTTAATGCATAGACATCACATAAACACAGTACACCACAATTTTATGTTGAAACCCAATGTAGGAGAAAACCAAAAAAATATTTTCTTATTTATCAAAGAGTACATTCATTGGAAGCACCAAATTCCTATTTATCCATACACAATTGGAAGGAGGCTACAAACCCCTTTCCTTGGCCTGTATAACCACCCTGAAATATAAATGTAGACCAATATGTCACTATCTTTGTCGATGTAATTGCTAATGTCACACACCCAAATTTTTTTTTTTTATATATACCATAATATTTTGTATTCACATTAAATAAAGAACATTACTCAATTATTTAAATATCATTATCAAGACAACTCATACCTTTGAAGTTTTTACCTTTAAAATTACCAAGTACAACTATACTTACATGTCCTACTTCATAATCTTCATGTCATAATTTGAAACTATGTTACAATTCTTTCTTGTAGGATTAAATATTAGATTGAAACTATTATGTATGAATGTTGTGTTAATAACCTTCGTTGGTCACCCTAAAAGAGACCCTTGTTCTGACCTTTTTGTTAAAAACTTTAGTTGGTGGATTCATAACGTTACAAGTAAATGTGATTTATCCCGACCATCTGGTCATGGAAACACAAGTGTAAAACCGTTAATCATACTTGTTATTACAATTGTTGGTCAACGTTAATCATGCTTTGGAGATAATAAAACATGGGTGGTTGAAATTTATTAAAGTTTGGGATGAATGTACCCTGTACTCATAAATGAAATCTATCCCTAATCCATTCATGGAATTATTTCCATGTGCCAAGTGTGGTTTCTTAGAACAATAACTGGGAGGGTAAGTCCCGACCACTCCACGTAGTTTTTAAATTCCCACTTCATTGTTATAAAACTTTCGGAGGAAGGCGAGGTTTCCTGCTAGGGTTTCAGTTATTTTTTCTTTAGTTTTCCTTTACCAAAAGCATGGGGTTTCTATGTTTCCTATTGAACTTATGTACATGCTACATTTGATGTTCATTTCCCTTCACTCTGGCTTACTCTATCGTTGAAATCTTGGTTATGATCTTCTTTAGAGTTCTAGTCCTTATTTTTTTAATATCCCCATTACATACTCTATCGAGGGTGGTGGCTTGTCGAGAGACCTACTTTTCTGCGTGCATTTTCTTTCCTATGGATAAAATTTAGTTGTTTTTGTTACCATAAACTTATCATGTGTTTTGGGTATGGAGAACATCATTGATTATTCTAGTACTGGTTGCGTGCATCTTAGTCTTAATGTGTTCATTGTTTTCATTCCTCTGTTACAATAGATTTATTTTAGATGCTTGGTTAATGATAGGCCCTTATTGTTTCCGAGGGTACCCATTAGAAAGGATAGTTGTCACTAGTCTGCTAAGGCATTCCTCTATAGGAAATCCATCTTGGTTCCGAGTTATTCTTGGTAAGAATTTTATACCCTATCTCTTCATCATTCACTTATGAACGTTTTAGTTTTCTTTTGTGACATGTTTGTGGGTTAATGCAGGTATTGTTCGACAAGAAATGGTAGGGTTTCTACACCCATTCTTTATTCGAAAATCGTGTAAGTAATTTTTTATTTTAATGACCCTTTTTATTTTGTGATGAGATATTTTTCTCAGGTGCTATACTAACTTTTGTTTTCTTTTCCTTTCTTGACAGTTGTTGACTTGTCTCCTCAACCAGGGTGATAAACCTTTAAAAGGTAATTTGGTTTCCATAACAGCACCTTGTTATGGATGAATATTTGATACCAGCGTTTGGATTTGAAGTTAGTTAGGTGGTTAACTAGTATAGATCATTCAAACCCACTTTGGTTTATATATAATTTTCTCTTCATTTTGGGAGTTTATATGTGAATGAGGGTTCTATAATTTTTTTGTTTTTGTTGGAGTTTAAATTTAGGAAAGAGTAATTCCTCATATGTATTAAAGGGGATTTTACTCCCATAGTCTTACAGAATTGAGTTGTAATAGTTTGTAGTGATGATAACGTATTTCATAAAGGAAATTTATCGGGTTTTTTAGTTTATCAAGGTTTACAAAGCTAACCAACTTGGTTCTATTGTTAAACTTATCACTGCATTTTGTAAAGATCAATAATATTAGTATTTTGTTTATATTTAAGTTTTTTTTTATTATGGCAACGACATTATCGTTTGGAATTTGAGTTTGTGGGTTATATGTATAAATTATCCTCTGTATATGTATATTCTAGAGTTTCTTTATGACAATAGCTTTATCATCCTTACATCTAGCCTATTTGTTGCATTACATAAATTCCTTTATGTGTGTATATTCTAGATTTCTCTACAACAATAGATATATCAGCTTTGCATCTATCCTGTTCATTGTATATATAACCTCATCTTCATTCTACGATTCTTTTTAAACATTCTACATTGGATATGGATAAAATCATTGTCTCTGATATTTATCATGGCAATTAAGTAGTAGAATGATACAATGATAACAATAATATATATTTATAAAATTCCAATTGAACGATGATTAAAATACTAACAAAATATCTATAAATTATATCTCTACACTAAGTAAATAAAAATAGGTTATCCATAGAATCTTGAAGAAACAATATTCAAATCCATAACAGAATGGAAGAAATAGACTGCAAGAAAAATTTGCAACTGATATTTCCTTAGGGGAAAACCCACGTAAAGTGGGTTGTTCCCCACAACCTTAGATCATAGATGCCACATGTTCCCACTTTGTCACCCACGAGCTAAATCCTGATCCAAAACCAACCAAGTGACTTATTGCAGAGTATAGGGTCCCAATATTTATGCGAAGATTTTATGTGTCATTTCCGTGTTTCTCATATTTCTCATCTGATTCAAAAGGGTGTCACATTCTCTTTTTTTCTTTCTTTTTAATATTTTAATAGGTATTTGACACTTGTATGAGCCTCCTTCTCATTGACCACCTATCAAATTGTTTTTTTTTCTCATTGATCACTTGTCAATCTGATTTTTACACATGTTCCTAAAAACCTGAGATCTTGTCTCACTTCTGTTGAGTTAACTCAACCAATCTTCACCCCTTGTCACCCTTCTGCTATCACTTGGAATTTCTCTTTGGATCCATGTATTTTATCTTCTAATAGTTGCACCTCACATGTGTTTCCTTTTTCTCTTTTATTAATAAAATAATAAAAATAAAACAATATTTTTTGAGTTATATCACTAGGTTCAATAATGTGTTGTTAAAAACAAGAATAAAAATGAAATAATATGTTTAAAATTCAAAATTTTGGGGTATTACATCCACCCCTTGTTAGAATTTAACACCGTGACTCTCGGTGATATTCAATCTAGATATGGATCATTTTTTAATAGAAATGGATATGTGTTTCGCATATGATCCTCCATTTCCCATGTAGCCTCTTTGGGACTAAGGTGCCTCCACTGCACCTTTACCTTTCTGATGGCTCGATTCTAGAGTGTAAGCTCCCTCCTATTAAGAATATGATTTGTCTCTACTGGTAACTCACCCTCTGGTTCCACCTGTATCATATTCCAATCCACAACATGAGTAGGATCATGTATATATTTGTTTAATAATGAAACATGGAATACATCATTCACTTATATTGTGGCTGGAAGTGTAAGATAATAGGCTACATGTCCTATTCATGAAAGCAATTCAAAGGGACCACAATATCTAGGAGCTAATTTAGTATACCTTCCCAGTCTTAAAGAACTTATTTTAGGCCTTACTCTCATATACACATGGTCTCTAATATTGAACTCTCTTGGAGTTCTTTTGGAATCTACATAACTTTTCTGCCTGTCCTGAGCTTCTTTCAAATTTTGTTGTGCATGTTTCATTATTAGTTCCATTTCCTTTAACATTTCAGGTCCTATGATTAATCTATTGACATGATTACTCTAGGAAACATGGGTGTTACATTTTCTTTTATAAATAATTTCAAAATGACTGAGTTTAGCTAAAGCTTGGTTATGATTATTATATGCTTCCAAAAGTTTAATTGTGTATCTAAGCCTTTAAATAGGGCTTTCCAAAAGTTTCTGGTAAATTTCCCGTCTCTATCTAAGATTACAATTTTAGGAATTCAATGTAGTCGAAGATTTCCTTCATAAAAATATATGCTATGTCAATATCTTTATAAGTGGATTTAACTGGTATGAAGTGTGTTTCTTTACTTAATTTATCAACAACAACCATTATAGAATCATTATGTTTGTTATTTTTAGGCAAACATGTTATAAAGTCCATACTTATAATTTTCCATTTCCATTCAGGTATGGGTAAAGGTTGTAATAATATGGCTTGATGTCAATGTTCAACTTTAACTTGTTGACAGTCTATGCACTTATCTAAATATTCAACAATTTCTCCTTTCATGTTAGGCCAATAAAATTCCTTCCTTGGCATAGTAATTATTTTTTGATAGCCAAGATGTCCAGAGTATGGATTTTTATGTAGTTCATTTAGTATTAGTAATTTCATTTCTTCTGCTTCAGGTATATACAACCTATTTTTATACATCAACGGTCCATTTTTAGAAATTTTTAGGTCTGATTTTTCATTTTCCGTTTCATTTTCTGTTAATTTATATTTAATACTTTGATATTCTTTATCCTTTTCTTCTTCCGTCTTGACTTTTTCCTCTAAGTCAGTTTCGTAATTACTTCTTGTAATTGTATAAATCAGATTTGCATGTCTGTTCAAGGTGTCAACTACCTTATTTTGTTTTCCCTTTATGTTTTATATCTCAAAATCATATTCGATCAAGAAGGCTAACCACCTTTCCTGTCAAGCATTGAGATTTTGTTTATCAAATAGATACTTTAAAGAAATATTTTTTGACATCAATAGGAATTTTCGTCCTATCAAATAATTTTTCCACATCTTTAGTGCGTGTATTATTGTGGCTAACTCTAAATCATGTGTTACATGATGTCTTTCATGTTCTTTAATCTTTCAATATTTGTAAGCAATCACATGATATCTTGCATTAATACTCCTCCCAACGCTTCAATGTATGCATATGTCCCTACAATGAAGTCCTTGTGTCGATCTATTATTTTTAGTATTGGAGTTGTTGTTAGGAGATATTTATGTTTTTCAAAACTTTCTTGGAATTTTTCAGACCATATAATTTTTTTTCCTTTCTTTTGTAGGGATGGTATAGGATGAGCAATTTTTTAAAACACTTCAACAAGCACCCGATAATAACTTGTTATACCCATAAATGATCTAATGTCTGAAACATCCTTTGGAATTGGCTAGTCCATAATGGATTTTATTTTCTTAGGGTCCACAACTGTTCATTCTTTGGAAACTATGTGCCCCAAATATTAAATTTTATCCTTGTAAAAAATCACATTTACTAAATTTAGCAAATAGTTGTCGTTCTCTCAATATTTGTAGAACTATTCTTAAGTGTTCTTCATGCTCTTGTTCATTCTTTGAGTAGATCAGTATGTCGTCGATAAATACAATTACAAATTTATCTAAGTATTTACTTAGGATACTATTCAGTAGACACATGAATGAGGTTTGGGTGTTTGTTAACCCAAAGGGTATCACTACAAACTCGTGATGCCAATATCTTGTTCTAAAAGTTGTTTTTTATATATATTCATCTTTTAATTCTTACTTGATGATATCATTATTGTAAATAAATTTTTGAAAAGATCATTTCCCCATGTAATTGATAAAATAGTTCATCGATGTAATGTCCCCCAGCCACCCTGGCTGTGTACATGCCACTACATCAAAACAAAACTACTTTCAAAACAATATTGTAACATGCCCAACCACCCAGGTCGAGAAATGCCACTTGAAAAATTTCATGCTCTGATATACATATATTTCTAATGCAAATTAAGAGATACAAACATTCTTCACATACATAGATTTACGCAAAAAAGACAATAAACACATACATGAAATATATACGGGCAATTATGATAACATTATAACACATGAAAAGATACACAAAATTTAAACATAGCATGTAAAATTAACATATATTTGGTACTTATAGTTTTATGAGAAGACCACTGACTATGTCCAGACCTTCCACGAACCTCCCATACTTAGACCACGCTACTCCAAGCTATCAGGAGTGGGTCACCCATGAACTAGGACTAAAATCCACCTAAGGCAAGTAAATCCTAGGATAGGGTGAGGCTACAGAAAGTTGCACAATGCAATAGGAAGGATTCCCTCCAAGGAGCCTACTTACACCCACTACTCACAAACTCTCATTCCCCACATGCCTGTCCCACCCTGAGAATATACACCTTCACTGTTCCACAGTCCATCGAATACTCCACTTCCCTTCTAGGGATTCAATAATAGGCTGAATTAGGAATTGTCATAGCTCTGTAGCTGGTGTTGGACTCCCTCCAAGAGAAATCACTTCCACAACAACCTCTCTCACCTGGATAGAGTTTCTCACAGGCCTGACAACATGCTTCTTCAACCATGGGCCTGAAAACCTACCTCTCCAAACCACAGTAGAAAAAATGGGTAAGTAAAGGGATGTCTTAGCCAGGTACAGGGGTTCACGATGGAAGAGGGTTCAACAATGGAAGAAATGGCTCTGGTTGTATTCCTATTTAGTGTGTGTGTGAACTAGACAAGGGATGGAAAGAATCATGAGAATGAACCTGTGAGGAAAGATGGCTAGAATGGTCAAACTCGTGATAACGAACCTCCACAACAATGGAATTCACCCACATAAATTTTCATGCATCTTGGATGACACTTGGATCTCTAGGAGCTCGTTCCTATCAACTTGGATTTTCGTTCCTCTCCCCAAAGGAACTTAGGATAACTGGGTTTATTTCCCAAACTTTAGTAATTTAGGAAATACATTATAATATTCCCTTGGGTTAATCCCTCAAGCTTATCCCCTTTTCCTATCCTCTCAACCCCCTTTCCCTTTCAATTCCTAGTGGAGCTTATTCCCCCATAACTCTTTCTTCATGGTTGGTATACACACAACGATGTATTTTTATTATTAATATGCATAATTACATATACAAAAATAGGCTCTTTGGCCTTAGCATATAGGCTCTCCAACGTAATAAACATATATTCCTCGTAACTTATAAATACTCATCTCACCAGCATATAAACATCATTAAACATCATTACAATTCAATAGGGGCTCGTCCTTGGGGTATTACAATCCCCTCCCCTTATTTTTTCACTTCAGTAAGATTTTCAAAATATTCAAAAAGATGTGGGTATTCTACCCGCATATCATCTTCATGCTCCCAAGTTATGTCTTTAGGAATGTACTAGGTCCATTAGACCTTTACAATACATATGGCTCGATTTCGGAGCTATTTGATTTTCGGGTCCAAAATGAGGACCAAATGCACTTGAAAAGATATTTATTTCTCCACCTGAATCACATTCTAATCAATAACATGATTATCATAAGGTATATATTTTTTAAAAAATGATACAAGGAATACATTATATATAGACATAAATGGAGGTAATGCAAGCATGTAAGCTACAGGTCCAATCCTCTCTAAGAATTCAAATGGCCCACAATATATGGATGCCAACTTGGAACAGTTTCCCAACTTCAGGGAACTTCTGTTGCCATTCACCTTCAAGAAGAGATGATCACCCACTTTAAATTCCCTATGAGTTCTTCCCTTGTGAGCATAGCTTTTTTGTCTGTCTTGGGTAGATTTTAAATTCTATTTAATCTTCAACATTTTCTCTTCCATTTATCTTAGAAACTATGTCCCAATAATTTCTCTATCATTCGGGTTGTCCCAACTTACTGGTGTGTTTCACTTTTTTCCATAAATCTCTTCAAATGAGATCATCTTCAGTGGTGCTTGCTACCCATTATTGTAGGAAAATTCTACCAAGTGTAGAAAATCTTCCCATTTATATATTTTTTCCATCACATACATCCTTATCATATCCTATATCACTTGGTTCACCCTTTCTATATTCCCATCCATCTCTGGATGATAAGTTGTGTTGAGGTTTATATTTGTTCTGAACCCTTTGAATAACCCCTTCTCGAAATTTGAGGTAAAATTTGGTCCTCTGTCAGACACAATTGTCTTGGGTAGGCCATGCAAGCGTTCTACTTCCCTCACAAAAATATCAACAACATTGGTTTCCTTGTGAGAAACCTTCATATGAATGAAATGGGAATATTTGGTAAGCTTGTCCACCACCACCATGATAGCATCATGTTGCTTGCTTGTTCTAGGAAATTTGGTGATGAAATCCATTTTCACAACTTCCCACATCCACTCAGGAATGGGTAATTCTTGCAGCAACCCAATTGGGTGTCTATGCTCAGACTTGACCCTTTGACACTCCAAACATTTAGCGATGTATTCAACAATCTACCTCTTCATTCCTTGCCAATAATATTGCCTCTTTAATACTAAAACGGTTTTCTAATATCCTGGGTGTCCAACATAAGTTACATTATGGATCTCTTTTAAGATCGTACTCCTCAATTCAGGATAATTGGGTACGTAAATTTTGTTTCTGTACAAGAGAATTCCATCAATTCCCAATTCATAATCTTCAACTTTCTGTTGCATTTTTCCTTGCTGCAATTTTGTTACCAATTCCATGTACTGCAAATCTACTTTTCCAACCTCAAAAATTATTCCTTTGAGATCAGTTTGATACATTATAATGGTTGTACCATGTAGTTCATGCACTCTCTTATTGACTGCATCAACCAATTTCTTCTCTTTTCCTTTGATGTGCTTAATATCAAAGGCATACTCACAGAGGAATTCCAACCATCTTCTTTTCTTGGAATTCAAAGTTTACTGGTCAAACAAGTATTTTAGACCATTATGGTCTATCCTTAGGTCAAACATGTTTCCCATTAGGTAGTTCCTCCACTTATTCAAGGCATGCACTATGGCTTCAAACTCCAAATCATGAGTGCCATAGAGGCTTTCATGCTCTTTCAATTTTTTGGATTCAAATCATATCACAAATATGTTCTAGTTGAGGACTCCACCAAGTCCTTATTTGCATGAATCTATGCAAACCATGAAATACTCATTCGGATCAACAATCCTAAGAATTGGAGAATTGTTTAACAACTGCTTCAATTGATGGAAGATCTCTTCACATTCTAATTTCCATTGAAACTTTACCCCCTTCCTTTGAAAGAAAGTGATTGGGTGAGAAATTATCGAAAAACCTACAATGAACCTTCTGTAGTTTCTAGCTAGACCCATGAAGGTTCTGACTTATGTCACATTCTTAGGTGTTTTCACCCTTTAATGTCCTCAATCTTTTCAGGTTCCACTGCTATCCCTTCTTTGTATATGATATGCCTCAAATAGTGAATTGTGTTTTGATAAAATGAACACTTGATCAATTTGGAATACAACCGGTGTTCCCTTAATATTTGTAACACCTTTATCAAATGATGATCATGTTCTTTTGATGACTTGGAATACACAAGGATTTCATCCAAAAATAAACTGACAAACTTGTCTAAATATTCCCAGAAAACACCATTCATTAAGCACATGAAAACAAATGGTGCATTTGATAACCCAACTGGCACCACTGTGAACTCATAATGATCGTACGTTGTCCCGAAGGAGGTATTTCTAATGTATTCATATATGATCCTTAATTGATGATATACTGAAATGAGATCAATCTTTGATAATATCCATGCATCCTATAACTAATCAAAGAGTCATCGATCCTTGGCAAATGATACTTGTTCTTTATAGTTACCTTGTTCAATTGTCTGAAATCGATGCACAATCTCAAACTACCATATTTATTTTTCACGAACAAGACTGGGGAACCCTAAGGTGACACACTTGGGTGTATATACCCCTTCTTCAATAGCTCTTCAATATGCATTTGCAACTCCTTCAGCTCTGGTGTACTCATTATGTAGGGATTCTTTGATATTGGAGCTTCTCTAGGCATCAAATTTATAGTGAAATCAATATCTATATTTGGGAGTAGTCCTAGTGTTGGGCGTAGGCCCATTTTGGGGAAAAGGCTAATTTTGGAGAATAAAACGCAAATGAGTAAAATATAGATGGCAGGAAAAGAAACACGTGTTGAGGAAAGCACATGAAAAGGAGGAAAGCATGCAAGATGCACATGAAAGAAGACCGAACCATGTTAGGGTTAGGATTTTGGTAAGAGTATGTAATGGATGATAAGACAAAGATAAGTATAAAGAAGTACCTAGGTGTTCCTTGTGCAGATAAATATCCATAAACATGGTGCTTGAGTGGCGTGAAAGAGAACATGAAGAGGATAATGCAAATGCCGAGAATCATCCTCCTACCATAGCTGCATTGAGAGATTGTGGGCTCTTAAAATACTTCTGCATCTCGGGCATGAGGGCCCAAGTCAGACTACTAGATTACCTGGTCCGTATGTGGGACCCAGATTAGCAGGTTTTCAATGTAGGATCTCACACTCTGTCCATAGACATTGAGGACATATAATTTTTGACTGGATTTTCCAGGCGCGGGTATTATGTCAGCCTGACTGGTAGTAGAGGTGGTGGGCTAAAGATGAGTGCGTACTGCAATCAATACTGTGTACCTGAGGCTGAGAAGAAAAAAGTAAAAGTGGCTATCTGGGGGGTACAAGACTTGACCCGCTGCACTATTCTTTTTACCATAGCTCGGATGGCTAGGAGTTATGATCCTCATATGGCATTACATAGCTACTTCCAGTACACCATCGAGTGTACTGAGCCTCGAGTATTCAACTGGGCATATGTTGTGCTTCGCAGTATCAAAAAGAAATTAACCAAATGCAGGTGAGGTGAATTGAAACAATTTGGGTATGGATCTTTGTTAGTGTCCTTCTTCCTTGAGAGGGTCCCCGTATTTAGACTTCAGGTTGAGTGGAACTTACCAGGTCCTAGGGATCCACGGATGTTGAGATGGTGTCGGCTCATGGCCCGGCACGTGGCAGGACCAATCGTCAAGTACGACGATATTTTCTTTGACTGGCTTCAAAACCAGATGTTGATGGTTGATGACTATGCTTATGCCAGGTTGGATTTCTGAGGAGATCCAGATTTGGCATTGCCCGAGGATGCTCAATGGGGTGATCTTGGTAAGAAGTACACGCATTAAATTTTTTTGAATTTTATCATATTTAAATGTTTTTGTTTTATATATTTATCTGAGGACTAACACAAAACGTTTTTTGATAACACAAATGTTGGACCGTATAGACCTCCTGGCACCTCTCCTATCTAGCGACGAGGAGAGGTAGCAGTAGCAGCACCACAGTATGTCGAAGATTATCAGGTGGTGGAACAAAATTTAGAGGGCCTGACAGCAGACATTCTAGATATGACTCTGGAAGAGGTTCCACGACGCGATCAGTGTCACACTGTAGGGGTATCAACAACTATGAGTCGATTTCTTCATAGGGTTGCTAGGGCATTCGTGTGTTACTGTGAACTTCATCCATGACATTATTTTGTAGAATCTATAAGATTCAAATTTTGATATTTTGTTCTTCAGACAAACTTTTTGTAAAAACTCTTTTGATCGTTATATATACAGATGTTTTCTACCAGTTACTTTATATTGCGTGAATTTCGAATGTGTTTGATTTATAAATGATTCAAATGTCTGTCCAATACATAATTAGCCAATGTGTCTGTTAATGTATTAAGACATCTAGGAATAAGTTGATATTCAATGTGATCAAACTAACGTTCCAAGAGGAGAATTTGCAAATACACCCTTAACAAAGTAGGACTTCGAATAGAGTAGATATTACTTAACTGTAGTACTACAAGATGTGAATCAAGTCGCACAACCAAATGACGAATAACGAGTGAGATAACATCAACCAATAATTCAATAACGACGTTATACTCTGCAATGTTGTTAGTTGCACGACTAATACATATACCTCGTAAAGATATAATTTCATTTGTTGGGGCATATATTGCCCACACAACGGAAGCTAGGTTCCAAGTACTACGGCTAGCACCATCAGTGAAGCCAATATAGGGTAGCGAAGACTCCAACATCTGGAAATCAATCACAACGTCACATAAGGACAGAGACCAGATAACATCAAAACAAAACTAAAGTAACACACACAAAGTATGATACATAAAATACAAGTACTTGTGTACAAATGATTTATGCATAGTACTTATTGAAGTACAACCCATTCCTGGGTTCACTAAAAGGGATACCATTGTAATCGACCAGCTCATATGCTCCTTTTTCCAAAACTCGGCGAACAATATAAGGACCTCACCACATTGGTTCGAATTTCCCATCTCCTAACACATCTCGATATTTTTCATAGAGAAGAACAAGATCACCTTCAGAGAAAACACGAGGCTTGACATGCTTGTCATATTGTGCCTTGACATGTTTCTTCTAGGCTTCTATTACTAGAGTGGCATCATGTCGAGTTTCGTCTAATCACATCAGATACAATAGATGTTCTTCTTCAGCAGAAGTGTTGGGTAAGATCTCGACAGCTATCTTCAGAGAAGGTATCTCGCATTTTATAGGAAGAATGGATTCCACACAATAGACTAATCGAAAGGGCGTAAACCCCATAGCGGATTTGACAGATGTCCGATATGCCCACAATGCTGAAAACAACATCGTGTGCCAGCTTGTTTTATGAATTCCTATCATCCGTCGAATCATAGTTATAAGAATTTTGTTGATTGCTTCGACCTAGCCATTATCTTGCAGATAATAGGGTGTTGAGTTATCATGACGAATACCCAACTTTTCTGTAAGTTCAGACATCATAAAATTCCTAAAATGACTACCGTGATCAGTAACGATAGCTTGGGGAAAACCAAAACGAGCTATGACATGGTTAAAAAGAAACAACGTTGTAGTCTTTCCAGTATTATCGAATGTTGGCATCGCCTCGGCCCATTTTTTAAAGTAATCAACAGCTACAATGATGCAACCATTCCCCTTGGCCGAGTGAGAGTGACATGTCATGAAATCAATGACCCATTTCGCAAAAGGACCAACTGAGACCACAGGATGAAAAGGAGCAGGATGTGACCGAATTTTCTTATTATAGGTCTAGCAGGCATGGCATTTCTGAACGGCAGTAATGCAGTCATTGAACAAAGAAGGACAAAAATACCCTGCGCATAAGATCTTCTGGGCAGTAGCATACCTAGACATATGACCGCCACATGCTCCGAAATGGCAGTCATTCAGAGCTATCTCGGCTTCGTCAAACGTTAGACAACGTCGAAAAACAGAGTCAATGCCCCGACGATAAAGAGTATCCCCGAGGATAATGTATTGACGAGCTTGATAGCATATGCGACGTCATTCAGTACTAGACAAAGCAGACTGGAAAGTCTGTGTTTGGAGATATATAATGATATCTCCATACCAAAGATCGTTAGTGCTAATAAGGAAAAGAGATTCATCGGGTAATGAATCTACTGCTACATTTTCCGTGGCATAGTGAGGAAAATCGCATATCAACTCAACAAAAGCTAAGGATTTCTTAGACGTGGCACGATCGAATTCCAAGTCAAACTCCTGGAGTATGACAATCCATTTGGAGTATTTTCCCTCGAGCAATTGACGTGTCAAAATATGTTGCATAGGGTTGCAATGAGAAATCACTGTAGTTTTCCATGAGAGGATATAATGCCGGAAGCGTTGGATGGGTTGAACGGGAGCCAAGGCCAATTTTTCAACATGTTGATACTTGATTTTAGTTGATGTGAGACTTGGACTCAAGTAATAAATAACATGCTCATCGTGCGCATCATCCTCTTGGACGAGAACCATGCCAATAGTATACTCAGAGGCAGCAAGATAAAGAAAATAATCACGACTATAATCAGAAGGAAAGAGAAGTGGAGCTCGCGTGAGGGACAACTTCAAAGCTTCAAAAGCATTGTTAGCAACGATATCCTAGATGAACTCTGAATCAATCTTTAGCAGCCGTGTAAAGCCGCGAGTAATATCAGCGTAATTAGGGATAAAACGATGAAGAAAGTTTGCTTTCCCCTACAATCTTTGCAACTGGCGCAGTGTAGAAGGAGGAGGGAGATTAAGAATCACCTCAACCTTAAGAGGATCCACCCTGATCCCTTGACGTGAAATGATAAAACCTAGAAGACGGACAGATTCTACGCAAAAAATGCATTTATGAGGATTTAAACGGATACGATAGAACCGACAGCGAACAAAAATAGCTCGGAGATGAGTGGGGTGATCGACTCGGCGCAAAGAATGAGCTGGTAAGTCATCCAAATAGGGTTGAACGATATGCTTTATATCATGAAAAGCATAAGACATAGGAGGTTGAAACGTCACACCAGCGTTCTTAAGACCAAAGGGAAGTTTCCTATAGGCAAAATTACCCCAAGGAAAAATAAAAGCAGTTTTATGTTGGTCCTCGGGAGCGATGTTAATTTGATTATAGCCGGAGAAACCATCCATGAGAGAGAAGATTTCACTTCCAGCATAGTCATCGACAATCTGGTCAACGAAAGGGGTTGGGAAGTTTTCTTTTGGACAGGCTTTGTTAATATCCCTATAATCAACACATACATGAATACTGCAACCTTTTATTATCAATCGGTACAGGGTTGGAAACCCATTCGGTCAGAGCCACTGGATAAATAAAGCTGACTTTAAAAAGTTTTTCAACCTCAATCTTGATAGTCGCCGCTTTACATGGGTGGACTGGACGAAGGCATTGCTGGACAGGTTTAGCTCTGGGGTATGTCTTTATCTCATGTAAAACAATTGTAGGGTCGATACCTGGCATCTCTTCGTAGCTCCAGGCGAAGATGTCATGAAATTCTTTGAACAGAGACATATAGGTGACAATTTCATCGGGAGAACACGAAGCTACGATATGAACATTTTCAACTATCCCAGGTTAAACAGATATGTCAATGGGAATCGTGGGAGAAATATTACTGAGTTTCCCTTCGGAAAACACATCATGTTCAGATCCAGGAACGGTCTATATGACAACAACGATCGACGAAGATGAAATCCGTTGGTAGTTCTCAAGAGTGTGTTGTTCCAAAAAGAGTATGGAACGATGATGCCCATCATCCCAAGGGGTGTCCTCCATGACGGACATGATCATCTCGTCAGTAGGAAAGATAACATGAAAAGGATTGGGAGACAACTCATCAAGAGAGGGGGTAGAAGGTGTTGCCGATTTAATTTCCTGATAAGCAGACTCAACCGGACTTAACATCATGACGTCGCCGAAATGAGTATGATCTCCAAGGTCAGGGACTATCCAAGGGTCGGAAGACACAGGAAGTTTGTGAGGCACAGTGGAGATCATATTGATAGAAGCAACTGACGGGCGTGGAACATCGGGTGGTGGAATGGGGAAAGTACCCATTAACGAAGAGTCCTTTAAAAGGCCTACACCAACATTCTCATAACCCGATGGGGTTTTATCTATAAACAACACGTTGCCAGTATGAGTATCGGAATTGAAGAAGGCAAGTTGGTCAACAGTAACAACCTTTCCTTGATGAGGAAAACTTACTACATGGAACAGTGTTGACACAACAACACGCATGGAATCGATCCAGCTACAACCAAGAAGAAGATTATAATCAAGGGGAGCATCGAAGACTTCCAGTTCAACTTGGACTGTCTTACCTTCTAGTGTAATGGGAAATGAAGGAAGAACACCATAAGGCTTAAAACCATAGCCATTGAAGGCTTTCAAAGTATTTTGCGATTCATTTAAGGGAGGAGAGCCAATGGATTTCCAACAAGAAAAAGACATTACACACGTTGAGGCACCCTCGTTGATAACAGTTCGACAAATATTCTTGTTAGAGACAACAACTTGTATATGGAACGCGAGTTGAGGGGGTAACCTAGGAATATGATCTTCCAAGTCAAAGACTACTAAATTCGTATCGGTTGGGTCAATTCCGCCTATAGCTTTCAACAGTGCCTTCCGTTGTGCAGGACATGACTGAAGGACTTCAAGGGCTGACATCGTTGAAGGTGCCTGGGCCAAATCTTCCACAATACTGTAGTTCTGGGCCACACGAGCATGAGGATTGAAAGTCGATTTCCTAACGACACCCTTAGGGGGTCGCAGGACTGTATCAAGGCTCGGTCGTTCGAGATGAAGAGGACCATTTGTAGGTGGAGTCGGTGGAGAGGGTTGTACCAAAGTAGGAGGTAAATAATCAACCTTCTCCTTAGATGGAGAATAATATTTGGCTCTAGTTGTGAGTGGAACATTGTTTTTCTTAGAATCACCAGTACACATCAAAACATATGATGTCGTAGAAGAAGATGGATGGTCATGGATGACCAACTGAGCCTGTTGTTGAGATGGGAAGGTTTGGGACAAGACTGCTGGTGTAGATGGTTTGGGCGTTCCTTGAAGGAACTTAGTGACCTCGACACGTCATGGGAAATCCTTCGTGTAGTGATCGTCACCACAGATAAGGAAAGGGTAACGAGGTTTGCGCTTATCCCAATCTTCAACAAGGGTATTTTTAGGCTGCTCTGTTTGATTATTATTTTTTCCCTCCTTATTCTTGCCTCTCCCTTTTTTCCATTTATTTTTACTGGTCGAGGTAGATTGAATGGCGTTCACCTCAGAAGTTTTACCGGTGGAAGTGGCAGGAGACGGAGCATGTTGAAAATTAGAAGAAGCAAACTTAGGGTTGGTTCTTGAAACAGAATGTGATTGGGCTTGGGTAGTACCAATCACACCATCAGCTGCATGTGAGGCATCGGGAGTAGTGGAAGCACTGGAAGTACCAGGACTAGGTAACTCAAGTAATAAATCATAAAGTGTTCCCATTTACAAATAAATGAGATCAAGATATTGAGCATGGCTTATAGCCTTCTCTTCCATGACAACGCCACCCATGGAAATGTCCTTACCGATTTCATTCACAAAAGATTTTGTAAACCATTATGCCCGTAATTGATCGGGGAGTTCAAGTTTAATGAGACGTCGTCCTCTTCGCCACTCATGGATATGATCCGATATATGAGTGACTTTAGTCTGTTTGAAAGAAGTGAAAATATCAGTCCCAATATCATAACAGATCAGTAACTAGTAATGTGTAAGAAAAGCCATATCTAGGGTGTTGAAATCAGAGAAGAAACCTCGTGGCAATTCAATATACCACTTCGCAACAGAACCAGTAAGGGCTCATTGAAAAAGACGTAAACGAATAGAGTCATCCATCAATGAGCTGGATGAACACCATAGGTGAAAATTCATAACATGATTGTTCGGGTCCTCTCCCACTTTTCCATTAAATTTAGGAATGTCTGATGGAAGTTTGGATGGAATAGCAGGACATTGGGGAGAGTGACAAATAGGATCATTTAGAATCCTAGACAAATTTGGAAAATCCAAAGTAGCAAGAAAAGGTAACCGTCGATTCACCTGTGGGTGCTGGTGACTTTGGGTTGGAAGCCCTGTTGGAAAACTAGTAGGACTGTACGCAGTCTGCCCATAGTGGGAAGACCCCGGCTGATTCGGTGGTGGTTGGAGAGGATAGTAGTTCCAAGGATTATAACCTTGAGTTTGAGTAGGGACCCGAGTTTGAGCATTCTGACCTTGGCCCCAAATAGGATTGGGTATACCTGGATAAGGTTGGCCTATAATAGGGGTAGGTTGTTTCCCCCCAGTCGTTTGAGGAAGATTTTGTAGCATATGAGACCAATACTGGGCCAAAGAAGGAGGTATATTTTGTCCAAAAGGTGGGGTTGGTCCCCCTATCGTAGGTGGAGTTCCAATTGGAGGTTGTGTTCCAATCGAAGTTTGAGTAGTAACTGGAACGTGTCCAGTAAGAGGAGGTTGAAACATACCACCTAGACCACCAACAGGAATCTGGAAATTAGGTGTAATGGACGGTATAGTGCCACTAGGATTAGGATTGCCAGAAGGAAATTGAGGGAGTGTCGGAATAAAACCAGGAATAGGATGCCCAGAAGGACCACCGGGAGTACCATATGGGGTTTGCGGAGGTGTTGGAACAGAAGCATTCAACGCATGGTATCCGGGGGGTAGTGTTGGAATAACATTGGGCATTCACTGAGTGTTTATAGGAGGAAGACCAGTTGTAGTGAATCCGGTTGGGACACTCGTAGTGTTCATGAGATGGGCCATCTCAGCAGGGAGAGTAAAGTGATAAGTGGTATTCACCGGTACAGTCTTTGTCTTAGAAAACACCGGAGGGTTGATTTCGGAGACCACAGGTGAATTAGGACCAAAAAGGGCCCTGTGGAAATCACTTGCAGACCAAAAAGGATCTTGGCCTTCAATACAGGGAAGAGGCCCAACGGGTGATCCAGAAGAGGTAACAAATTAATCTCTAGAAGAATTTGATCGCACAAAGGGTCGTTCACCACGGCGAATTCGAAATTCCTCTTGAGTATTGGTAATTTGAAAAGGTTCTAAAGAGTCAGTGTGTTCTACCTGTGGAGGTGGTGTAGAAACGTCTGGGACTTCACTCTGCTGAGGAGAGCCCTCAGGGGTACCCTCAGGTGTAGTTGTAGGAAAGGGTTGTGAAACGTCCAGATGTTCTGGAGATAAACCCTGCATTCTATGGGAACGACATGGGGGAGCTATTGTAAACGAATGACAAGACACGAAGAAACTCCTATGGTCAACTTCGAGAAACAAACAACACATGCTAGTAAACAAAATCTAGGAAGCAAACACCAAGCAAACAAAACCTTCTAATTTCGAAGCCACTAGTTGGTGATGAAATCCAACGTCGCAACAACGAGACGAGAAGGGGAGGGGCTAGGGTGGAAAAGTTACGCTGACGACCTTCTTAACAGACTTACACCCTGGTGCAAGCTCCCACACATAATCGTGGGTATACCCTCCAAGGAGCCTGAGTGAGTTTGGTCAACGTCAATTCCAGGTACTGTGAAGACTTTCCCCTCCACCGTCACCTCAGTTAAGAACCTAGAGAGATAGGCCACTAAGGTCACGAACAACAACAATAAAGCCTGGGGGAACAGTCGACTGTCCGATCCACACGCAAGGGCAGGGTATCTAGCCTGAAATCAACTCAAAAGGCTTCCACTCATCATTGTGGGTATACCTCCGAGTGACCCCTGTAATATGTGCAATCTCTACACTGATGTCAACAAAGCAAGGTGAGTAACTCTACCAACATCAATGTGACATAGTGCTTGACCCTTGTGTGAGAAGGGCTTCCTAGGACAATATGTTGCAAATGGAATTTAACACTCCCTAACTCAAGATGCTATTGTGTGTTTTGATTCCTACTCCAATGCGCTAGCCTATCTAAATGTTGGTGTAAAAGAGCCCTAGAAAAGAGTTACTAGATAAATTTTATGATTACACAATATTTTTAAGAGCTGTTGTTTACTCAAAGGTAACGGAAGTGAAACTTATGTTGTATGACTCTGACCCAATAATGAAAGGATGAGAATGAAATGTAACAATTTTCATTCAATGAATCCTATGTATGGGAGAGAGAGAAGTTTTCAAGATCAACCATGAACTACAATGCACAATTTCCGTTCAAATGTCAATGCAAACAATCACTTATGAAATGAAAATTCTCTATTGTGTCTTTTTCAAATGTTTCAAAAAGCTCAATAATTTGATTTTTTCAATGTTTTCTAAAAACAAAAACAAGTTTTTGAAAGAAAAACCTTGTGTTCACTTTCCAAAAAGGACGACCCTCACTATGCCAATGAGAGCACAGAAAATCAAATCAATGAACAAGCAAATAACCCAATCCACTCTTTCAATGAAAGCAAAAATAAAGAGCAAACCAATTTTAGTCTTTTCAAATGCAAAAGAAAATGATCTTTCAAACCAAAAGAAAATGATAAAACCAAGAAAACTTAACTTTCAACCAATCACTGGATCTTAACTAATCCAACTCACTCAGATTCTGAAGTCAGAGAGAATGGTTTTGCCAAGAAAAGCCAAGAAACGAAAGTCAAGTCCAAAATGACAAGAAAATCCTTGAAACCCTAAGATTGTTCATGCATACAAAAAAATACAAGAAAGATACCAATCAGAGGTCCAAGAAACTCACAAGAGGCAATCAAACTGATCTGGGCAGTTAAAAATGCCAAAACTTAAAATCAAATTTTTGAAAAAGCATGTTCGCAGGTAAGAAATATTACACAATGCGAGAATCATTGATTCTCGCAGGTGACCCTTGAGAAGGGTGCGAGAACCTCGCACTGCAACCTATAGGCAGGGTGCGAACCCTACCAATTCTCACAGGCTGCAATGAAGTGCAGTGCGAGAATTCCTGAACATATCCAAAAATTTGAAAAATGAATTAAAATTCAAAAAGGCTTCTGGACTCAGAAGGTCTATCAGGATATCCTGAAGACTCAGAGACTGATAAGACAAGAGAAAAATGAAACCAAAGAAAATGGCCACAGAAAAATATCAAAAAACCATAAAGAAAATGGGATTGTTCCCCAGTTGAGTTGCCAATTTTGTTATTTGATAAATCCGTAAGTGCGGACACAAACCAATCTCCCTAGATCCACCTGGATCTATAACAAAGCAAGACATAATAATACTCTTTCCCTAGATTTCAACTATTGAATGTACTAGAAGGCAAGAACAAAGAACATACCTTATGATCACTTCCTATGGTCTTTGTTGCTCTTGCTTCTCTCCAGTGCTCTTGTGCAGTCAAGACCAAGACAACACAAGCCAACCAAAGTGAAGAAAGCACAATCTATTCAACAGTCCATCTATGTATATGATCAAGGAGTTATACAATAAAGTGGAATTAGTTTTATGGGAAAGGGGCATATTACTGTATCATATTGATGGAAAGTAAAGATTACAACCTAAGCCTTGATGTTGCAAACTTCCTTTCGATGGCTCTTGACTCTAACACACACACTTGCTCACTTGCATGAAGAAGATCAACCACCTTTGATATACTTGTTGGAGTTCTTAGTTGTTGTAGCATCAGTCCTTCACACAATCCTTTTCAATAATTCTCTAATGAATCTCTTGCGTGTTTGAGTCTAACCTTTTCCATGCGAATTCCCTCAATATATAGGAGAGAATGGATTAGTTACTTGGATAAGAATGATCCCAAAATATCAGGGAATCCAGTACTTAGGCAACCATTCGAATGCCATCTCATCCTTCTAGAAGATTCCCTTCTATAAGCTTTGAGAATTCATATTTTTTCCTTCTTTAGAAAGAGTTCGCACCCTAGCAATACAACATAGTGTGAACTTCTCGCACCCCAGCTTAAGGAAGCCTGCGAGAATCATGAATTCTCGTGGGAAAATATACTATCAGCCTATGAACAGTCCTAAAAAATGTGATATCTAGAAAGAGATGAAGGTAACTTTTCTCAGGAAAAATTTCTAATGAAGAGCCTGAAATACACCATCATCAATACATCATCATGACGACCAAAATTGTGGGTAACACTGGGAGGTCTAGGTTGTGGTTCAAAACATTGGATAGGGTTCGGTGTGATTGTAATTCCAGAATGTAAGAATTACTGTAAAATCTGAGGTTGTCTTGTAAGTTGTTGATATGAAGAAAGAAAAGAAGGTAGATCTTGAGGGTTAGATCACAGATTGAGGATCCTAGTGTGATCTAGTCTGTCGCAATAAAGATCTTGATCCAACTGAGGGAGAATTGTAATGTGTCTAGCACCATATATGATAGAAAAATAATAAAATATCCCAAGAGCCATATCTTTGTGGACATAGCCTGGGAGGGGGTGAACCATGACAACTTATGTGTTATGTGAATGATTCATTTCTATATGTTTTTTGTTAATGATTAGATATTATATGAATGTTTGATGAAGTAGCTAGATATGGTCATTTTACATGCATGAATAAGAATGAAAAAGTACTTAGCATACATGGATGTTATAATAACTAAATAAATATCACACGGTTCCATTCCATATCCCCACTCATTCCCAGGTTGCAAGAACCTGATCCTTGTAGCCACCCATAAAACTATCTCGAGTGAGACTACTTAGTGCACCCCATGTACTGTGCTTCCTTCTGGTTTTCCAAGGGGGCGATAGTTTTAGAGGGTTTTGTTGGAAACCATAGTAGAATTGAACCTGGGTCAACCGAAGATTAGTAGAAAGAGATATGTAACTAACAAATGGTTTCGTTGTCGGCTGAAACTGCATGGAATTGAGTGAGAGGGATCCATGAAAGAATCATAGAAAATGATAGAAAAGAAGGGGATTTTTAGACCATGTAGCCCAACAAAGGCGTAGATTGAAATATGGTTGAAAACAAAGGAGTTGGAATTTGCACAGAAAGATAACAAAAACCCAAAGTTAACACTACGCAAATATCTAGATAAGTACGTGTTTACTAACCTGCATGAAGTGTTTTTCTCTGATTTCCTGCATGTATTGCAGGAGAGGATGTTGATGCTAAAAGATAATAATCCTACGAATTGGATCAGACAAATCGAGTGGAACCCTATAGAAATCACGCAGTTACAACAAGTAGACAACAACTTCACGCGTGCAGTGGATTTCTGGCTAAACGATATTGTCGCAAGATTTATCACAAAATTTGCAGTAGATACCGTGAAGTCTTACAACATAGTAGAGAAAGAGATAATGAAGGGACCTAGAGGTAGGTATATCATATCGATGCATAATTCCATCAATATTTTATTGTATAACAAAGGAGTAATGAGAATGACATCATATAGCTAAACTTCCCTACATGCATGGGGGAAGGGGGCAAGCATTGACTAGATCTAGAAGGATGGAAGGAGAAATGTAGAAGGGAAACAAGGAAGCCATGGACCCGATCATGATGGAGGAAGATCATATCAAGAAGATAATGGAAACAAATGGAAGGATGCACAATGGAGCACCCTACCAATATAAGATTTATGTGGAAGTGGCAATAAACACATATAAACATTCTTCACATACATATATTTATGCAGAACCAAAAATAAACACATACATTAAATATATACGGGCAATAATGATAACATTATAACACATGAAAAGATACACAAAATTTAAACATAGCATGTAAAATTAACATATATTTGGTACTTATATTTTTATGAGAAGACCATTGACTCTATGTAGACCTTCCACGAACCTCCCATCCTTAGACCACACTGCTCCAAGCTATCAAGAGTGGGTCACCCATGAGCTGGGACTAAACTCCACCCAAGGAAAGTAAATCCTAGGATAGGGTGAGGCTATAGAAATTTGCACAATGCAACAGGAAGGATTCCCTCCAAGGAGCCTACTTAAGCCCACTACTCACAGACTCTCATTCACCACATGCATGTCCCACCCCAAGAATATACACCTTCAGTGTTCCACAGTCTATCAACTACTCCACTTCCCTTCCAGGGATTCAGCAATAGGCTGAATTAGGAATTCTCATAGCTCTGTAGCTGGTGTTGGACTCCCTCCAAGAGAAATCACTTCCATAACAACCTCTCTCACCTGGAGAGAGTTTCTCATAGGCCTGACAACCTGCTTCTTCAACCATGGGCCTGAAAACCTACCTCTCCAAAACACAGTAGAAAAAATGGGTAAGTAAATGGATGTCTTAGCCAAGTACATGGTTTCACGATGGAAGAGGGTTCAACAATGGTAGAAATGGCTCTGGTTGTATTCCTATTTAGTGTGTGCGTGAACTGGAAAAGGGATGGAAAGAATCATGAGAATGACCCTGTGAGGAAAGATGTCCAGAATGGTTAGAATGGTGATACCAAACCTCCACAACAATTGAATTCACCCACATAAATTTTCATGCATCTTGGATGACATTTGGATCTCCATGAGCTTGTTCCTATCCACTTGGATTTTCGTTCCTCTCCCCAAAGGAACTTAGAATAACTGGGTTTATTTCCAAAACTTTAGTAATTTAGGAAATACATTATAATATTCCCTTCAGTTAATCCCTCAAGATTATACCCTTTTCCTATCCTCTCAACCCCCTTTCCCTTTCGATTCCTAGTCAATCTTGTTTCCCCATAACTCTTTCTTCATGGTTGGTCTACACACAATGATGTATTTTTATTAATAATATGCATAATTACATATACACAAATAGGCTCCTTGGCCTTAGCATATAGGATCTCCAGTGTAATAAACATATATTCCTCATAACTTATAAATACTTGGCTCAAAATCATATAAACATCATTAAACATCATTACAATTCAATAGGGGCTCGGCCTTGGGGTATTACAATCTCGTCCCCTTATTTTTTCACTTCGGCAAGATTTTCAAAATATTCAAAAAGATGTGGGTATTCTACTCGCATATCATCTTCATGCTCCCAATTTATGTCCTCGGGAATGTACCAGGCCCATTGGACCTTTTCAATCGATATGGCTAGATTTTAGAGTTGTTTGATTTTCGGGTCCAAAATGTGTACCAGATTCACTTGAAAAGATCTTTATTTCTCCACTTGAATCACATTCTAATCAATACCATGATTAGCATAAGGTATATATTTATTAAGAAGTGATACATGGAATACATTATTTATTGACATAGGTGGAGGTAATGCAAGCATGTAAGCTACTGGTCCAATCCTCTCTAGGAATTCAAACGACCCAGAATATATGGCTGCCAACTTGGAACAATTTCCTAACTTCAGGGAACTTCTGTTGGCATTCACCTTCAAGAAGAGATGATCACCCACTTTAAATTCCCTGTGAGTTCTTCCCTTGTGAGCATAGCTTTTTTGTCTATCTTGGGTAGCTTTTAAATTATGTTTAATCTTCAACATTTTCTCTTCCATTTATCTTAGAAACTTTGTCCCAATCATTTCTCTATCATTTGGGTTGTCCCAACTTACTGGTGTGTTTCACTTTTTTCCATAAAGCTCCTCAGATGGGATCATCTTCAGTGGTGCTTGCTACCCATTGTTGTAGGAAAATTCTACCAAGTGTAGATAATCTTCCCATTTATATATTTTTTCCATCACATACATCCTTATAATATCCTACATCACTTGGTTCACCCTTTCTATTTTCCCATCCATCTCTGGATGATAAGTTGTGTTGAAGTTCATATTTGTTCTGAACCCTTTGAATAACCCCTTCCATAAATTTGAGGTAAAATTTGGTTCTCTGTCAAACACAATTGTCTTGGGTATGCCATGCAAGCGTGATACTTCCCTCACAAAAATATCAACAACATTGGTTGCCTTGTGAGCAACCTTCATAGGAATGAAATGGGAATATTTGGTAAGCTTTTCCACCACCACCATGATAGCATCATGTTGCATTCTTGTTCTAGGAAATTTGGTGATGAAATCTATTTTCACCACTTCCCACTTCCACTCAAGAATGGGTAATGGTTGCAGAAACCCAATTGGGTGTCTATGCTCAGAATTGACCCTTTGATACTCCAAACATTTAGCGATGTATTCAACAATCTACCTCTTCATTCCTCGCCAATAATATTGGATCTTTACTACTGAAACAATTTTCGAATATCTTGGGTGTCCAACATAAGTTACATTATGCATCTCTTTCAAGATCGTACTCCTCAATTCAGGAGAATTGGGTACATAAATTTTGTTTCTGTACAAGAGAATTCCATCAATTCCCAATTCATAATCTTCAACTTTCTGTTGCATTTTACCTTGCTGCAATTTTGTTACCAATTCCATGTATTGCAAATATACTTTTCCATCCTCAAAAAATATTCCTTTGATATTAGTTTGATACATGCTAATGGTTGTACCATTAGTTCATGCACTCTCTTGTTGACTGTATCAACCAATTTCTTCTCTTTTCCTTTGATGTGCTTAATATCAAAGTCATACTCAGAGAAGAATTCCAACCATCTTCTCTGCTTGGAATTCCAATTTTACTGGTCAAACAAGTATTTCAAACCATTATGGTCTATCCTTAGCTCAAACCTATTTCCCATGAGGTATTTCCTCCACTTATTCAAGGCATGTACTATGGCTTCCAACTCCAAATCATGAGTGGCATAGAGGCTTTCATGCTCATTCAATTTTCTGGATTCAAAACATATCAAAAATCCGTTTTGGTTGAGGACTCTACCAAGTCCTTCTTTGTATGCATCTGTGCAAACCATGAAATCCTCATTCGGATCAACAATCCTAATAATTGGAGCACTGGTTAACAACTACTTCAATTGATGGAAGCTCTTTTCACATTCTGATTTTCATTGAAACTTTAGCCCCTTCCTTTGCAAGGAAGTGATTGGGTGAGAAATTCTCGAAAACCCTACAATGAACCTTCTATAGTTTCCAGCTAGACCCATGAAGGTTCTGACTTATGTCACATTCTTAGGTGTTTTCACCCTTTAATGTCCTCAATATTTTCAGGGTCCACTGCTATCCCTTCTTTGTATATGATATGCCCCAAATAGTGAATTATGTTTTGATAAAATGAACACTTGATCAATTTGGAATACAACTGGTGTTCCCTTAATATGTGTAACACCTTTATCAAATGATGACCATGTTCTTCTCACGACTTGGAATACACAAGGATTTCATCCAAAAATAAAATGACAAACTTGTCTAACTATTCCCAGAAAACACCATTCATTAAGAACATGAAAACAAATGGTGCATTTGATAACCCAAAGGGAACCACTGTGAACTCATAATGACTGTACCTTGTCCTGAAGGAGTTCTTTATAACGTATTCATATATGATCCTTAATTGATGATATATTGACCTGAAATCAATCTTTGAGAATATCCATGCACCCTTTAACTAATCAAAGAGTCATTGATCCTTGGCAAATGATACTTGTTCTTTATAGTTACTTTGTTCAATTGTCTGAAATCGATGCACAATCTCAATATCCCATATTTATTTTTCACGAACAAGATTAGGGAACCCTAAGGTGACACACTTGGACATATATACCCCTTCTTCGATAGCTCTTCAAGGTGCATTTTCAACTCCTTCAGCTCTAGTGTACTCATTCTATAGGGATTCTTTGATACTGGAGTTTCTCTAGGCATCAAATTTATAGAGAAATCAATATCTATCTTTGGGGGTAGTCCTAGTGTTGGGTGTAGGCCAATTTTGGGGAAAAGGCTAATTTTGGAGAATAAAGCACAAATGATTAAAATATAGCTGGCAGGAAAAGAAACACGTGCAAAGGAAGGTACACGAAAAGGAGGAAAGCATGAAAGACGCACATGAAAGAAGACCAAACCATGTTAGGCTTAATGTTTTGGTAAGAGTATGTAATGGCTAATAAGCCAAAGATAAGTATAAAGAGGTACCTAGGAGGTCTAGGTTATGGTTTGAAACGTTGGATAGGGTTCAGTGTGATTGTAATTCCAAAATGTAAAAATTAATTTAAAATCCGAGGTTGTCTTGTAAGTTGTTGATATGAAGAAAGAAAAGAAGGTAGATCTTGAGGGTTAGATCATAGATTGAGGATCCTAGTGTGATCTAGTCCGCCTCAATAAAGATATTGATCCAACTGAGGGAGAATTTTAATGTGTATGGCACCATATATGATAGAACAATAATAAAATATCCCAAGAGCCATATCTTTGTGGACGTATCCTGGGAGGGGGTGAACCACGACAACTTATGTGTTATGTGAATGATTCATTGCTATATGTTTTTTGTTAATGATTAGATCTTAGATGAATGTTTGATGAAGTAGCTAGATATGGTTATTTTACATGCATGAATGAGAATGACAGAGTAATTAGCATAGATAGATGTTATAATAACTAAATAAAGATCACACGGTTCCATTCCATATCCCCACTCATCCCCAGGTTGCAAGAACCTGAGCATTACAGCCACCCATAAAACTATCTCGAGTGAGACTATGTAGTGCACCGCATGTACTATGCTTCCTTCTTCTTTTCCAGGGGGCCGATAGTTTTTGAGGGTTTTGTTGGAAACCATAGTAGAAATGAACCTGGGTCAACCGAAGATTAATAGAAAGATATAAGTAACAAATGGTTTTGTTGCCGACTAAAACTGCAGGGAATTGAGTGAGAGGGATCCATGAAAGAATCATAGAAAATGATAGAATAGAGGGATATTTTTAGACCATGTATCCCAACAAAGGTGTGTATCGAAATATGGTTGAAAACAAAGGATCTTGAATCTGCATAGAAAGATAACAAAAACCTGAAGTTAACACCACGCAAATATCTAGATAAGTACGTGTTTACTAACCTGCATGAAGTGGTTTTCTCTGATTTCTTGCATGTATTGCAGGAGAGGATGTTGACACTAAAAGATAATAATCCTATGAATTGGATCATACAAATCGAGTGCAACCCTGTAGAAATCATGCAGTTACAACAAGTAGACAATAACTTCATGGGTGCAGTGGATTTCTAGCTAGATGATATTGTCGCAAGATTTATCACAAAATTTGCAGTAGATACCGTGAATTCTTACAGCATAGCAGAGCAAGAGATAATGAAGGGACCTAGAGGTAGGTATATCAAATCGATGTATAATTCCATCAAAATTTTATTGTATAACAAAGGAGTAATGAGAATGGCATCGGACAACTAAACTTCCCTGCATGCATGGGGGAAGGGGGAAAGCACTGACTAGATATGGAAGGATGGAAGGAGAAATGTAGAAGGGAAAGAAGGAAGCCATGGACCTGATAATGATGGAGGAAGGTCATATCAAGAATATAATGGAAACAAATGGAAGGATGTGCAATGGAGCACCCTACAAATATAAGATGAATAATAAGAAGAAATCCATAACTGAGAGAGAGGGCTTGGAAAGTGATGAAGAAGAGGTAGAGGATCTTCGTGCTATGGAGAAAATTGAGGAAATCCTGCATACAACATATGAAACGAAGACAGGTGGTCCAAGGGAAGGAACCGAAGGCATAAATCCCATCCATGTCATTGTTAGTGTGGAACCCAGAAACCCATGTGCAACGAATACACCAATAAGAACACCACCATTTAGACAACCGAATTTTAGTGGAAAGAAGGTAGCATGAAGTACATCTATTCAAGGAGAAACAACTGGAGGAGTTAGTTCAGGAAGTAGTAGTCAAGTATCTACACCAATAAGAGGTACTAGTTCATCATTCAGGATGGAAGGACATGATTCCACAATCAAGTTACCATAATTCAAAGTAGAGGCATCTGATGACCCTGAGAAGCACTTGTTTATCTATGATAAGATACGAGAAGCAAAACAGATCATAGATGAGGATAGAAAACTTGTGCAGCTGGCTATTATGATAAGAGACTTCACACTAGTGTGGTACATGAGCTTGGTTGTAAACATACCACCAGGAAAAATAAGGATAATTGTGGATAGTAAGAACTTGTTGATATTGGAATTCCAGAAGCCTAGTTCAGAGGATCAGTACAAGAATGAGATGATAGAGATCAGACAGAAACCAGGTGAATCTGTTTGGGAGATTGACCATAGATTCAAACAATTGAAGGGAAAGATAAAGTATGTCATGACAGATATGACACATAGACATCTATTTGTGAATTCACGGCTACCACACCTGAAATACCCTTTGAGACAACAGAAGTTTCAAACTCGTGCAGAGGCTCTGCATGCAACCTTACAACTAGAATAGAACCAATACCAAAACATAGATCTAGAAATAGAGGAGTTGAAGGAGGATCTAAAGAATCTAACATTTTAATTAAAATATAACATGAGTAAGTACAAAAGATAAGTTCTTCAGTGTACGACATGTAGGACATAAGGACACCATAAGAATGAATTCCCAACTTTCATGTAGTACATGGAAACAAGACTGCCAAACCCTATGCCAACATGAGGACTATGGCATGAGATCTGTAAGACAAAGGGGAATAATCCATATCATTGTTCAATGATGCAAAAATACCAAACAATTCCTAAGAGTTCATACTGCAAATTTTCCATGTCAGTGGGCCATGATGACAAAGATTACATAAAAATGGATATAATGAGAGAAAGAACATCATAAACCTATAGGGTACAGGAAGAAATGATGACACAACAAGATGCACCACATTATAACCAAGTACCAAACCCATATAACACTGTGAAACAACAATATAACACTGCGCAACCATAGTACAGTACCACGCATCCATAGTATAATCCTGCACGGTATAATTAGGTACCTTAGTACAATGCACTGTGAGGAGATTAAGCTAGCTACATAGGTTGAGGAAAAGGAAAAGGAGGATAATTTTGGAGAATAAAGTGAAAATGAGGAAAATATAGTTGGCAAGAAAAGCAACATGTGTAGAGGAAGGTACACGCAAAGGAGGAAAGCATGTGAGACGCGCATGCAAGAAGATCGAACCATGTTATTGTTAGGTTTTTGGTAAGAGGATGTAATGGTTGATAAGACAAAGATAAGTATAAGGAGGTACCTAGGAGTTCTAGGTTGGGGTTCGAAAATTTGGATAGGGTTCGGTGTGATTGTAATTCCAGAATGTAAGAATGACTGTAAATCTGAGGTTGTCTTGTAAGTTATTGAGTTGAATAAAGAAAAGAAGGTAGATATTGAGGGTTAGATCACATAGTGAGGATCATAGTGTGATCTAGTTTGCCTCATTAAAGATATTGATCCAACTGAGGGAGAATTGTAATGTGTCTGGCACCATAGATGATACAAAAAGAATAAAAGAGCCTAAGCGCCATATCTTTGTGGATGTAGCCCTGGAGGGGGTGAACCACGACAACTTATGTGTTATGTGAATGATTCATTGCTATATGTTTGTTGTTAGTGATTATATCTTAGATGAATGTTTGATGAAGTATCTAGATATGATTATTTTACATGCATGAATAAGAATGACATAGTAATTAACATAGATGGATGTTATAATAACTAAATAAAGATCACACGGTTCCATTCCATATCCCCACTCATTCCTAGGTTCCAAAAACCTTAGCGTTGCAACCACACATAAAACTATCTTGGGTGAGACTACATAGTGCACCTCGTGTACTGTTCTTCCTTCTTGTTTTCCAGGGGGGGTGATAGTTTTAGAGGGTTTTGCTGGAAAACATAGTAGAATTGTACTTGGGTCAACGAAGATTGGTAGAAAGAGATAAGTAACTAACAAATGGTTTCATTGCTGGCTGAAACTACATGGGATTGAGTGAGAGGGAACCGTGAAAGAATCGTGCAAAAAATGATAGAATAGAGGGGTATTTTTAGACCATGTAGCCCATCAAAGGTGTATATCGAAATATGGTTGAAAACAAAGGATATGGAATTTGCGCAGAAAGATAACAGAAACCCGAAGTTAACACCATGCAAATATATGGATAAGTACCTTTTTTTTTTTTTTGACAGAAACAGTTAGAGGAGATTTGTATTAATAATAGTGGACATGCCACCGAGGTTCGTTAAATCGATAGAAATTTTCTTGTAAACTTGAAAACATAAGCCTAAATATCCTAACTCAATACTAGTTCGCTACACAAAGACTATCTCGGTGAGCCTGAATGGCTTCGCGTCATTACATCACTTCTAGGATGGAAGTTTTTTTTACTCTTTGACACTGTTTTCCATTCATTGTTGTGGTCAATGGAATGGCTTTCCGATGGGCCTAAAGAGTCTTCCTTATCAGCTAAGTCTGCCCAGCTTGAGGCTAGGGGATCTTGTTGAGTGGGTGACTTGGGAGAGTCTTCTGCTTCCCCCTTAGTAGGGGGTTTGATTTCATCTTCAAATTCTGCCTCTTCTGCCTCTTCAGGGGTCTTTCTTTCAGGGCGCGGTACCGTTGGTACCCCCATCCACCAAGTGGGATTGGATGACCTTTTTTTCCTGGGCGGTTTTCCACAGTGAAGGGATAAATTCCCCATTTCAAAACAATTCCTACACCTGAAGCTGAGATTCTCATAGTCGAGTTTTTGGGTCCTTGAGTAGTCCTTTCCTTGAAGAATAATTTCAGCTGGGAAACCTTTGGAGAAATCCATTTCCACACAGATTAGGGCGAAGGTGGAGCAGGCTTGCTTGGAGTCCGGACTTCTGCAGAGGAACTTTCTGAGGCCATTGCCAATCGAATGAAGAGATTCATCCCCCCAGAAATGCAAGGGAAAGTACGGGGGTCTCACCCAGACTGGGGCTAAAGAGATACAATGCATGGAGGGGTCGAAGGCAGGGGTCTAGTGTTGCATGGACAAGCCTGCTCTGCCCCAGAACCATGGCCCGGAGTTAAACACTTTGTCTCTGTCGCTTGTAGAATACAAAACTACCAAAAAAAACCCATTTGCACAAGGGAAGGGGATGACTTCTCCATCTAATAACGGGTACCATTCGGAAGAGAACCAAGAGATTAAATCTGGAAGAGAGGGCCAAAACCCATTGAATCTACAAACTAGAGCATGCTTGTTGTAATGGCAAGCATGAGTTAAGGCTTCTTGTGGAATTGGGATGGAAACTGTCGGAGCTTCAGGAACTACTGCATGTAGACCGGAGGGGTGACCTTGAAGATTTGAAACCTTCAGATCCGCTGCAAGCAGACCGGAGAGGGACCCTTGACGTGACGCCACCTCTTTGAAGGATAGGGTCGGCACCAGAGGGGGAAGGCCTGAGGCCGCTGCCGACGGAGCTCCCGGAGATACACCTGCAAGAGAACTGGACCCACCAGATGAAATCGTGGCTGAAGAAGGGAGGCGTGCAGCCTTTGCCGCGGCCTTACCAGGAGAGGCGCCACCATTTTTTGGAGACGAGGGGGCCGCCAGAGAAGACTGCATCTTCTGCGAAGGAGGACGAGGGAGGCCTGCAGCTAATGATGCGGTTTTACCAGAAGCGCCACCGTGCGATGGAGACGAGGGGCATGCCATTGAAATGCGGTTGTAGAGTAGGAGAGCAGGAGATGCCGGGTCAGCGGCCTTCGGGAGAGCCAGGAGCACGGGAGCTATGGATAAGTATTTTTTTACTAACC
>JZKD02S2125836.1:442603-468179 GCA_000966675.3 Picea glauca
GACTGAATGCCAACATTGGATATTTCAACATGGGGTATATTATACTAGATTTAGGCTCTGAAGTAAATGTGTTACCCAAGAAGACATGAAAATGTATGAGAGATCCCACATTAGTATATTCACTCTTTTAGTTGACGCTAGCAAACCAAAATAGAGTCCTTTCAATTGGAAGGCTTAAAGGAGTCACGGTCGACTTGGATCGAGTGCACACTAAGGCAGACTTTGAATTCATAGAAATAGTAGATGGCAAAAAAACTTATCCAACATTGCTTGGACTAGATTGGGCATTTGATAACCAAGCCATATTTAACTTTAAGAGAAGGAAAATGGAATTTGAATCACAAGACTACAGAGTCATTGCGCCATCAGAGCCTTCATAAGAGAAAGGTTTGTAGAACCAACTTGTATAGATTTAGAAGAGATAAACTAGTTGTACAGAACCACCGCATGCACAGAAGATTATGTTAACCCAACTGCAAATTGAGTACTCAATTGGAGAGGCCTCACATCATGTGCTTCAGAGTCAGATATAGGTTTGGATAATTGGCATCATAGATTACATGAAGTGTCCACAAGAAGGTGCACAAGAATAGACCGCTCAATAAGATGGGTGGGTACATAAATTAGAGAACCTCCTAGTTTCCATGGCATCAATGATTTAGAAGAATTCCTAACAAGATAAAAATATGAGGTATTATAAAATCAAGTCCTATTATCCCTAGACATAGCACTCAAGGCAACACCTACAAGATGGTGGGATGCACACAAGGAAATGATTAAGAAATGGTATCAATGAAAATGACTATTGTGCATCAGATTTGGCGCAAAGAAGAAGAGAATAATGATGCAGAGATATGATGAAAAGTGGTCACTAGTGGAACATTTGGAGAAGTGCAGAACACTATGGATGATGACACCACCAGAAGAATTTCATGATCACTTTATTCATATAATAGAAGGAATTCCAAAAAAATGGTATGTAGACCAGGAACTACGGAGAGGCACTACAGAATGGATGACACTACAGAGGAAGTTTGTGGTAACGTTCTCATTTGAACATGAGAACCCCAACTTGGATTTATCACTCAAGCAGATAAGAGGGGTAATATTCATCCATGAACTAGAGGTGGAACTCATAACAAAATACCAACAACAAAATAGATAGATGGTGAAAGAACTATTGTCATTCTATCATGTGTAGGAAGAAGCACCAGATGAAGATGACCCGCAAAATATCAAAATTACAGAAATCAAAAGAGAAAGAGAAGTGGCAGGCCCATCCCTGTAATCAAAAGTGTTTATTGCATTGATCAATGTGAATAAATTCAACATTGGGACAACTGAGAATCCCAAAATGGCCAGCATTGGGAACTACTGGGATGAGACATGTTCCCAACAACCTTTACAGAGATGGAAGGCATAGCAGGAGATATAGGAGATATGAATATAACTCTCAAACCTTAGGCTAGATCTATCATACAATGACCTTATAAAATGAATCCAATATATAAGTAGAAAGTGCAATCAGAAATTAACATAATGTTGGAAGTTGGTATCATAGACACAATAGAAGAATCAAAATGGACAAGCCCTATGGTAGTGCAGGAAACCAAACAAGGAGGGATAAGTATTTGTCTGGATCTAAGGAAATTTAATGATGCTTTCCTACATGACCCTTTTCCCACCCCTTTCACAGATGAGGTATTAGAGAATGTGGGAGGCCAGGTAGCATACTAATTTACAGATGGATTATTAGGTTACCATGAAATCAAGATAGCTCCGAAAGACAGGTACAAGACTACTTTTTCCACAGCATGGGGCTCCTACCAATATATAGTCATGTCTTTTGGGTTGAAGAATGCACTGGCTATATCTTCAAGTATAGTAATAGATGTTTTCAAGGAATTCATACATTAGTTTTTGGAATTTTATATGGATTATTAGATAGTCTATATTTTTTTACAAGATCGTGTAGAGGTGTTAAGGATGATGTTGGAAAGATGTAGGCAGTGCAGATATCATTGAATATCAAGAAGTGCATTTTTGGGACACCTTTTGGAGTATTGTTGGGACATATAGTCTGTAAACAAGGGCTATTGGTTCCTTCTAATATTGTAGTCATTGTTAATTTACCACCACCAAAATCAATGCGCTAGTTAAGAGAAACATTGGGACATACAAGCTACTACAAAAAACTTATAAAAGGATATGCGCAGATCACTATGCCATTGTATAAACTATTAAAGAAGGATATTAAATTATAGTGGAATGAGGATTGTCAACAAGGTTTAGACACCTTGAAACATAATATGGTAACAACACCTATTATAGTATTCTCATATTGGGAAAACACATTTCATGTGCATGTGGATGCATCAACCATAACACTTGGAGATATTCTAGCGTAGCCAAGAGTAGGGGATTTGGACCATCATATAACATTTGAAAGTAGAAAACTATCAGAGTAAGAGAAGAATTGGAATACTACATAAAGAGAAGGCTTAGCAATGGTATATGCACTTCAAAATTTCAAACACTATTTACTTGGAAAACACTTTAAAATGTTTACAGACCATTCAACCCTCAAATACCTAGTCAACAAGCTAGTGTTGGGGGGGGAGGATCTATAGATGGTTACTATTGTTTCAGGAATTTGATTTTGTAGTGATAGTCAAACAAGAGAAGTTGAATGCAAGACCTTATCACCTGTCAAGAATCACCAATGGTGAGGAACCTACAAATTTAGAGGAAAACTTCCCTGATGCGCAGCTATTTTCAGTCCAAGTAGTTGATGAATATTTTCTTGACATCATTGGATACTTGAGTACAGGGACTACACCACAATATTTGAACTTTGCACAGAAGAAAAATATGGTAGACAAAGTTACAGACTATCAATTGATTGCAGGACACTTATACAATATGGGTGCAGATAACATTTTGAGAAGATGTTTCTTAGAACATGAAAAACCTAGAATTTTGGAAAAGGCTCATGAGGGAATAACTGAAGTACATTATGCAAGAAAATATATCGTGTAGAAGGTATTGAGCATAGGACTATGGTGTCCTACCATTCACAGAGATGCTAAGGATTATTTCCAGCAATGTGATGTATGTCAAAGGGTTGGTAAACCTAATAGAAGAGATGAGATGCCCCTAAGGCCACAAGTAACCTTGAAAGTATTTGAAAAATGGGAAATAGAATTTGTGGGACCAATTAACCCCTCAAAAAAAAGGTCAAGATCAAGGTATATCATTACTGCAACATAATACTTAACAAGATGGGTAGAGGCAACACCAGTAAAAATTTGTAGCGCAGAGACATCAACGCATTTCTTGTTTGAGGAAGTGATCACTAGATTTTGATGCCCAAGGATTTTGATGAGTGACCAAGGTACTCACTTTACCAATAGTACTATCAAGGCTATGATTGAGGAATTTGAATTCTATAATCATAAGAGTAAACCATATATGTTGGTTGTGGAGCCTAATTATCTTCACTTGATTCAAAGGTCTTTTGTTTTTAGCCATGTTTATACCCCATAAAGTATTTACACCCCAGAAGTATCTACACTCTTCCATGCGGGGGAGTGTAGAGGGGGGTTACCCCTTATGCGGGGTCTGGACCATTCATTATAAGGTCGCAGATCTAACGGTAGAAATTATGTTAGGTTTTTTTCTCTTTTATGATGGAAATGTGTTGTGGCTATGCATGATGGCGAATATTCTATTCTGAGATAGGAGACTATGAGAGAATGAAGAGGAAGTTACAACGGGTTTGTTGTAGGTTGTATCCCTTCATTTGCTGGATAATAATAAAGGAAGGACCTGGAAATTTCTCTGGTGGATGTATCCCACACTGGGTGAACCAAATATATATGTGTCTCTATTGTATTGTGTATCTTTTGTGTTTTATTTCCACATTTGTTTTATTTTATTGCTTTGCGATCCCGTTTTTTTAACAATATCACCCTCAAGCAAATGGAACAAAGGAAGCCTTTAATAAGATCCTAGAGAATGCCTTGACAAAGATCTACAATGTTAATAGGGACAATTGGGACTTGAATATACTAGCAGTATTATGGGCATATAGGACTACATGCAAACAATTGACAAGACAGACACCATTCAGGTTAGTGTATGGACAAGAAGCATTGGTGTCATTAGAATTCATGGTCACTTGTCTTGATGTCACAACAATTACCAACATGACAGAATGAGGCGTATTAAAGGAATGGCTAAGTCAGATGATGGAGATGGAAGAAGATAGGATTCTAGTAGGATTTCACCGAGAATTACATAAATCAAGAGATAAATATTTGCACGACAGACATATCAAGAGGAAGAGTTTCAAGGAGGGAGACCTAGTATTGGTATATGACAGTAAATTTCTTCAGCATCCAAAGAAATTTTGAATGCATTGGCTGGGACCATATGAAGTGAATATTGTCACAGATGGGAGATCTATACAATTGAAAGATCTGGGAGGCACATAACTGAAAGGAATGATCAATGGGAGTTGATTGAAGTTGTACAAGGACATTCAACCTCATAGTACTTAGAAAGTTACAACGCTTTAGTAAAATATGTACATAGTGTATTATAGTAGAAGTTAAGAGAGATAAAGTGAGAAAAATAAATAAAAAGGAGAAAAATAAGAAAATCCATAAAAAGTAAAAAGGGGATAAGACTAAAAACATATCGGAGGGCATGGAAGGTTTTGATAAAATAGAACTGGTAGAATAAATAGTGCACTGCAAGAAAACCAGTGATTGAAAACACTGCAAGCAGGAGAGCAGTTAACGGGTAGAAAGGCACAACACACAGGAAACACAACAAAAAGTGAAAACAAGACAACTGTTAGTGCGGCACAACTATCACTTCTATGTCCCACCATAAAGTCCAAAAAATGGGGGAAACAATTCAGTGTACTATTTGATAAAGAGTAGAACACAAAGATGAGTGGCAGATAAAGAGAGGGAGAATTTGTGATAACACCTGGAGATTTAGAAGCTTGCAGTCTAGATCTCGTGAACATGTCACCACCAAGAGTTGGAGCATCGAGCAGAACCGGATGAAACACACTGAGTAGTACCCGGGTGCCATAAACCAAAACAAACGAGATGCCAATAGTTGTGGATGAGGAAAAAATCCACATGCCAGAGTATGAGACGACCATAATGCATGTAGAGGAGGATCAAAACCCCGCATAGGAGGTCAAGCAACTGGAATAGGACGCTGAAAGAATAAAATCTAACATGTCTAAGGGAAAATGGATGCATCAAGAAGAACAGGCCATAGGCTCGACTCAACAGGGCATAAAACCAAAAGAAAATCATAGAAAATGGCACTAGTATCTACCAACATTTTGGGTATCATCCTCACAAGGGAAAAAGAAGGAGTGAGTAGAAAACAGTGCATAGAGTGTACAATGCACACAGACAGAACTAGCCATAGTAATGTCGAAAATCCCCAAAGGTGTGAAGGTTGATGATGAAATCGTAGGAGGATTCGACGGCCTAAAATACTCTAATCTTGATGTTTATGATGCAATAAATTTCTCGTACTTGGCATCACAAAGTTACCTGGAGAGAAGGGAAGAAGGCCCATCAGGTGCACCACTTTTGGATCCTACCTAATGGATCCTAGGGCTATAAACTACAGGAATAATGAACTTATTGGATATACTAGACATTGGGCATGGTAAAAACATCAATGGATGTGTAAAGCAGTTGTTAGCATGGGTGCATGGACGAAGCTTATCGATGGATATGCCAATGCCTATTAATTCTGATCAGATTTCAACAATCACAGGGATACCCATAGATGTGGAGAATCCAGAACAATACCTGGAGGATAAAACTAAGGGGAAAGACATTTCAGATGAAATTAAAGCTAACTATGGAGTAGAGAGGGTAATAGGGGAATCAATATCAGTGACATCAACGATCCTGCAACATGATTTGAAAAATGACTGTTAGGTTGCAAGTTAATGTGAAAGTGTGGTAAGGAGGAATTACTCACAGAAGTAGTAGCAACCACGACACAGTGTGCGAAGGGAAGATCGATGAGTTGGGCCCCATATATACTAAATTAATTTCTATAGCACTACAAGGACACACAATACTAGGGCTTTGTGTTCTACTATTCATGGTTAATCATCTTGATTACACTCATGGGATGGAAAGAACCCACATACAGTCTGTTCTTGCCAAGGATAGGAAAATTTGGTGCAACGCGCTATACATATCTTCGCAACACACTAGATCCCAAGAAGAAGAAACTTAACAGTGACATATTCACACTATACCTAACAGAGATCCAAAACAAGTTAGCAGATACGTGGAGGATTCACATAGAAACTATCCAGGAGTTTGCACAAATAGTGAAATTCTAGGCATCACACCATAGTATGTGGATACAAGAAAATATGGATCCAACCAAGGATTGGTTGCAGCTAAATTACTACGTGAAAATGTAGGACATCCATATGGAGGTCCAGGAATGGTTTGAGGAGTGGAGAATTCCGACAATCCCAAAGACGGTGCCAGGAGGACAAACTAGGACACAGGATAGAACAGTCCCTCCATAGAAGACATGCACAAACAATGCAAGAAGAAAGAAAAATACTACACAAGTACAAGAATGGGGCATCATTCCCATACAAAATAAAACCAGGAAAAATAAGAAATCACAGTGTGGTTCTACACAGGGACTACCGTGCATAGAGCATACAACAAGAGGAGCAACATAAAAAGTGTGTGCGGAAGAAATGAAAATGGAGGGACAAGAAATGTCCATGGAAGAAGGATAAGGGTAGGCTACATGCATGGATACATAGATTCCATAAGCATCCGAGCCATCAGAGGCCCAAAGGAAGAGAACAGAGGAGGAATAAAGTGGTTCTAGAAAGAAGTCCAAGACCCACAAGAAACCAATGGAAACATCATTGATTGTAGATGATGTGGAGATGATAGCCATGGAAATGGAATATCAACTGTCATAGGTGTGGGAAAATGTCAAAAATCACAGAGCTTCAATTTTGGAGAAAATACAATAAGTGAAAACTGTGTTGGAGCAATTGAGGATCAAGGTAGAACAACAACAATAGAAGACAATAGTGCCAGCTAAAAAAGGGGCACTGGTTGGAGAGATAGTGTAGATCACGGCATAGAGGAGAATAATTTTTATCATCACTCCTAAGATTTTGTTTATGGATGAGGAGGAATAACAGAGGCCCCTAAAAGACATTGAGATGTTGGACTTGGCATTACCCAAGATTCCAACTAAAGGATTGTATAAATTACAAGTGAGGATCGCATAGGAGATTCAGTCTCGAGCAAGGTCTGATGCGACAAACTTACAATTGACATAGGAAGACAACACATCACTGAAGGAGGAACTTATCCAGGAAGGGGAGGAGAAAATGATGATGCAACAAAAGGTGGATGATATGGAGAAAAAAATTCAAGTAGTATTTCAATCCAATTGAAGGATTATAGGCAACATCATCACAAGAGAAAACGAGAAAGATAGTGCAGACTCTACAATAGTATAAAGTCCAGATCGAAGAACTAGAGGAGCGTGCATTTCCCATGACCCCTCTAGAATTTAGAGCACACATAGAACAGGAGGTGACAACTTCTGTAGAGAACATCGTGTAGAACATACATAGAATGATAGAGATGTTGGAGAAGAGCACCCAACTATGGACAAAAATTTTAGAGGATGTTATGTTACAAGAGTTGAAGGGGACAGAGGACAAACTAGGTGCAGCAATGGAGTATGTTAAAAATCCACATAGGACGATGTCACTACTGGAGAAGATCAAAACGACCATGGAAATGAAGAATTTACAAGCTGAGTAGAAGGCAGTACAAGTGCAAAATATGGCGCGACAGGATAAGTTAGAGCCCATGCAAGAAAAGGAGAAGCAACTGGTCATTGATATCGACGTAGAAATGCTAAACATAGAGAGGATAGGCTTGGAAGGGGGGAAATTTCTACAAAACTCAGTTACCGTACAACTAGTGAAAAACATGGCCGAAAGGAGCAGTCAGGTTCAGGCATCGTGCCAGAGAATAAATAAAATGTATGATGCAATGGCGCAAGAAGTGATAGATGTTGGAGTAAGGAAGTGACTCAAGATGAGTCACAGTGTCAATGTTTGGAGTCTAGGGCATGGGCCCATTTTGTGGAAAAGGCTAATTTTGGAGAATAAAGCGCAAATAAGGAAAACACAGATGGCAGGAAAAGTAACACGTGCAAAGGAAAGGGAATGGAAAGGAGAAAATCATGTGAGGTGCGCATGAAAGAAGACTGAACCATGCTAGGTTTATGGTTTTGGTAAGAGGATGTAATGGTTGATAATCCAAAGATAATTATAAAGAGGTACCTAGGAGGTCTAGGTCGTGGTTGAAAGAGTTGGATAGGGTTTAGTCTGATTGTAATTCCAGAATGTAAGAATGACCATAAAATATAAGGTTGTCTTGTGAGATGTTGAGCTGAAGAAATAAAATAAGGTAGATCTTGAGGGTTAGATCGTAGGCTAAGGAGCCTGGTGTGATCTAGTCCACCTCATTAAATATCTTGATCCAATTGAGAGAGAATTGTAATGTGCACGGAACCATAGATGAAAGAAAAATAATAAAATATCACAAGAGCTATATCTTTGTGAACATAGCCCAGGAGGGGGTGAACCATGATAGCTTATGTTTTAAGTGAATGATTCATTGATATATATTTGTTAATTGTGATTAGATCTCAGATGAATGTTTAATAAAGTAGCTAGATCTGGTTATTTTACATACTTGAATAAGAATGACAAAGAACTTAGCATAATTGGATGTTATAATAACTAAATAAATATCTCAAGGTTCCATTCCATATCCCCACTCATTCCCAAGTTGCAAACACCTAAGCATTGCAACCACCCATAGAACTATCTCGGGTGAGACTGCTTAGTGCACCCCGTGTATTGCGTCACCTTCTAGTTTTAGAGGGTTTTGTTGTAAACCATAGTATAACTAAACCTAGGCCATCCCAAGATTGGTAGAAAGAGAGAAGTAACCAAAACCTGGTATGTCCTTAAACACACATTCAAAATATTTTAGGACTGAGTGACCCTCCATATTTGGCACCTTATCCTTAGGTGCTTCTTCCATATGAGATACAAATATTTGGCAACCCTTCCTATAACAATTCTTCAACTGAATTGTTGAGTTCTCTTGGAAAATAACTTCCCTAGGAATTCCTTGGACTGATCTTGGGTTCCCTTCCTCATGCAAGAAAGTAGATTCCTTTTTATGACAATATAAGATAGAATGGTGTTGTTCCAACCAATCCATACCAATTAGACAGTCATATGAACCCAATGGCAGGATGTTAAAATTTTCATTAGTACTTAGCCCTTTCATTTCCACTTGACATGATTTAACCAACTCAAAAAAAAAATATTGGATCTTGTAGCCAGTTGTACCAGCCAAGATTTATTAGGCTTGAATCTTGGAAAAAACAATCTTTCCACAACTTTAGGAACTATCTAACTATGAATAGCTCGTGAATCTATCATACCTTCTACTTCATTCATGTTTTATTGAAACTCTAGTTTATTGTTGTTTAGGATTTCATAGAGGCTTGGAAAAAAAATTCCCATGTCCTCCATTGTTTCTTCTTGTTGTATATTGTGGAAAGCTCTCACTTTGTCACCTTTGTGATGAAAATCTCTATACTTGTGGTCTCCTTTACAGCCCCAACATTGAATGGGTGTCTGCCTTGGCCTTTTCCCACCTACCTCAACCATTCTATGCTCTCTAAAAGATGTTTGTCCTTGAGGATTATTTCTGAAAAAGGGTGGCTTATTCCCCTTATGCCTCTATTCCTAATTAAACTTCTTCTTGTCCTCCCAAGCCTTCTGGAAAGTAGGATTTCATTTTTGTTGATCATACAAGCATTTTTGTCTCATTAAAGTTTCCTCCAAAGTCTTCAGATCATCATATTGGATTTTATCACTGATGAAAGATGGAATCCCACTCAACTACCTATGAATCTGCATTGTCTCATTCTTGATGAAGGATACATACTCCAATGGCTATAAGAATCTCCTTTCATATTAATCAATAGTCATTTTTCCTAGTTTAAGTTCACAAAACTCTTTCATATTTTTGTCAAAATGCCTCTTGGTCATGTATTTCTTCGCAAAATGCCTCTTGAATTCCCTCCAAGTCATATTTTTCTCCCTAATGTGTTGCACTTGCACAAGCTGATCCCAACACATGGATGCCTTTCCTTTCATATGATAGATAACAATTCTTCCTTCTGCATGGGAAGAATAGTTATGCAGTTGGGAGTACTTCCTCACGCCTAGCAACCATGTCTCGGCATCTTCATCCTTCTTGTGTTCTCCATCAAATGTAGGAGGTTTGATCTTATTAATTTCTCCTTTCAACTCATCTACCCTAGACCTCCTATTCTTCCTTACAGGGGATGGACTTGAGATACTGTATGATCTCCTTTGGGAAATCTTTTGGGAGTGATGGTGATGTATGCTACCACTCCTTGATATTTATTTCTTCTCATGGGTCCCGTGACTTCCTGATTTGCTAGATCCACTCTCCTTATCCAAATTATTTTCAATTATGTCCAGTATTTTCATTAACTTAATATTGAAGTCTCCCTTCTACTCTTTGGCTTTCATAAGCCTCTCATTATCATCCTTGTGTCTTTGAACATCTGTCTGCAATTTTCTAAGGGTCTCAACCATATTTATGTATTCCTCCTTTTCTCCTTCATGTCCATTGGAGTTGGTTCCTTCCATATCCAACTGGACATTCAACCCTTTGATTTCATCTTCTTGAATGAAGACTATGTGGGTATCCTCCATCACTCTGCACTATGTGTTGACTCTAATCTAACAGTTGTTAATTCTGCAAAAATGTGCATCCCAAAGAACTTTGTCAGGATAATTGTCCTTAATAATTTCACGAAAACATGAAACATTATGATTCATTAATATATCAGACTTATTTTCTACTGATTTCTTGAGAAATTGACTATTCATATCCAATTTATGGGTGAACAATTATATTCCATTGTTCAATACCTTTCCAATTCCTTCTTCCATGCTCAATTCTGAGTTTTGAGCAGAAAGTTACGGATATTTGAACAATTTGTCCCTTTCTTGTTCTTAAAACAAAATTTCAAGCATTAGCCCCTTTCCTTCGACCCCCAAATTCATGTGACCAATGGATGTGACCCAACGCTAATAGTTAGGAGCTTATCCTATACTTCGGGCCTCTGGGGCTCTGGAAATTTAGGGCTTCAAAGGATCTAGCTCTATTACAATACATTTTCCCCAAAAGTCGATTCTTCGAATACTAGGAGGAAGTACAAATCAACAATCCTTATTCTTTGTTTATATCTACGGAGGATAGGAGCTCTAGGAATCCGGGCTTTGGAGGTTTCCAAAGTACATCACAAAAAATATCCTGAAGTGTCGACCCACTAGAGATACCCTCTCTTTCCTCCACATGTCATATCCCGATCAATGGTCGATATTAACTTCGACCCTTTGTGAGTTCTCAACTCATAAAAAAATGCAACTCAAATCCTCTAGATTATCTCTTCCCCAGACTTTGGGATCTGGCACCACACGTCTTATGTGATTAATGATCATGATGGACTCTGGCCTTTGGGCCTCTGGAATTCCTTGACCTCAACTCCTTATACCTTGAATCCTCTGGACCATGGGATCTATTGTCGTGTGTCCCCTCCCAATTGTAAATCCTAACCTTGTACAATATCTACTACAAACAAATATTCAGAAAAGAACCGAAAAGATACAATGACAAATACAAACATTACACAGATATTTTTCCCCTGGAAACCCAAACCGGGAAAACCAACATACTCTGTATTCATTCATTGTGTTACATTGTTTACAATACAATATACATATAGGAGCCAACGATGTCAAAAACCCTAACCTAATGACCTGGATTAGTCCAAAACCCTAATTCATTAACTAGAAATAGAAAAGCCATCGGCAAAAACCATGTGCCAAAATACCACCTAAATACATGACACTACTACTCGTGCAAAGAATATGACACATATCCAACCTTCTCCCACTTGTTGTTTTCTTTTCATATAGGGGGTTACAAGGTTACATAGTCAAAAATCCAAGGCAACAATGTCCATGGATCCTCTACACCAAGAGAACTTCTCAGTGCTCATAGATTTTGTTAATGAGTCTACAACATTCTTCAAAGTGTCCACCTTCATCAGTGATAATTTCTTTTCTTCAATAATGTCTCTCACAAAGTGATATTGAACATCAATGTGCTTTATCTTTGAATGATAAGCAGGGTTCTTCACCAGAAAAATTGCACTCTAACTGTCACACTCTATCCTTACAGCTTGTTGTACAAACCCAATACCTAAACACAATATTTGTAACCATATTGCTTCCTTAATTGCATGAGTGGCTGCCATGTATTCAGATTCTGTAGTTGAAAGTGCCACTACATCCTATCTTTTACTCATCCAACTTATTTCTCCTCCAAAAAGGTTAAACACATACCTTCTTGTATATCTCCTATGATCCAAATCTCCAACCCATTCTGCATCCAAAAAGCCATGTATATCGACCACTCTGTCCAATCCCGGTCTTCCTTTGTAGCACAATCCATAGCTAGAAGTGCCACACAAATACTTGAAAACCCTTTTTACTGTTTTCGAATGCTCCTTCCTTGGTTTTGACATATACCTGCTCAAAACTCCCACTGCATGTGCAATGTCCGGTCTAGTACAAACCATTACATACATTAAACTGCCAACTTCACTCGCATATGGAACATGAGACGTGTCCTCCTCTTCTTCATGTGTCCTGGGACACTGATCCGCAGATAACTTTACACCAACAGGAATAGGAACCTTGACTGGTTTACATTCCTACATATTAAACCTCTGCAATATTGTCTCAACATTTTTTCTCTGATTTAACCAGAGTTTCCTCCTTTTTTGATCTCTTTTAATTTCCATACCCAAAATGAAATTTGAAGCACCAAGATCCTTCATGTCGAATTTAGAGGACAACTAAGTTTTCACATCTTGGATAATATCCTTGTTGTTTCCTATCAACAACATGTCATCCACATACAAGACCAAATAAATCAAATGATCACCAATTAATTTAGAATACACACAGTGATCCTCTTTGCTTCTTGTGAAGCCAATTCCTAGCATATAAGTATCAATTTTTTTATGCCACATCCTTGGTGATTGTTTTAAACCATACAGGGACTTTTTCAATTTGCATACCAACTCCTTCTTTCCTTTCACAACATAACCTTCTGGTTGCTTCATAAATATTTCTTCTTCCATATCCCCATGTAGGAATGTTGTCTTCACATCCATATGTTCTACTTCAAAATCAAATGCAGCAGCAACAAATAACAAAAATCTTATAGAGGTTAACTTGGCAAAAGGAGAAAAAATCTCACCAAAATCAATTCCCTCAACTTGGGAATAACCCTTTGCTACTAACATATTTGTATTTCTCCACTTTTCCTTCTGCATTCAACCTATTTTTAAATACCCATTTGCTACCAATGGGCTTTCTTCCAGTTGGCAACTCCACTAGATCCCAAGCCTCATTCTTATCCAAAGATACCATTTCTTCTTCCATGGCCCTTTTCCAAAGATTTCCATCCTTTGAATCCACTACCTCCCTGACAGTTCTAGGATCATCATCAATAATAGACAAACAAAAATTTGAATGAAAATAAGATGGACTATACCTTTCTGGTAGTGTTATTTCTCGATCTGATCTCCTCAATACTAGAGTATGAGGATCTTATTCTTCTGATTCATGTTCTTCTGTAGAGTCTGATTCATCATCCTTTAAATCAAACTCTATCTTCTCTGGTTCTTCTTTACTTGGTAGGACTTCCTGTTTAACAACATCCTTCAATTCTCTAAATACCACATATCGTCTATACACTACCTTCTAAGTTTTTGGGTTCCAAAGCTTATAACCTTTGACACCATCTTTATATCCAATAAAGATACATTTTTCATCCTTCTTATCCAGCTTACTCTTGTTTTCTTTTGGAACATGAACATATGAATCACAGCCAAATACCTTAAGATGTGTGAGATAAGGTTCCTTACCAGTGCATACCTCTTGTGGAGTCTTTTCACCCAACGTTGATGAGCTGATGAGGGTGATCTGTTGACCAGATAACATGCAGTACCCATTGCCTCTACCCATAATTCTTTCCCTGACCTGACACCACTAAGCATGCACCATGTTTTTTCCATCAGTGTCCTATTCATCCTTTCTGCAACTCCATTCTGTTGAGGTGTATATGGAGTAGTATTATGCCTTGTTATATCACACTTATTACATAATTCTTAAAATTCATTCCCACAGAACTCTCCACCATTATCTTTCCTTAGCACCTTAATTCTTTTCTCTGTTTGATTCTCAACAAGAACCTTAAACTCTTTAAACCTGTCAAAGACTTCAGATTTCTTCCTGAGGAAATATATCCAAGTTTTCCTTGAGAAGTAATCTATAAATGAGACATAGTACATAGATTTTCCCAATGATGGGACTGACACAAGTCCAAAAAAATCACTGTGAACTAGTTGTAAAATTCCTTCTGCCCTTGTTTCACCGGAGGGGAATCTTACCCGATTCTGCTTCCCATATAGAAAATGTTCACAGAAATCAAAATCCAGAGAGTAGTTAGACATACCTTCAACCATGATTTTACCGTGTAGTAGTCGAAGACCCTTCTCTCCGATATGCCTTAGTCTTTGATGCCACATCATAACCTTTTCTCCAGAGACTGTAGGATTTCTTTCTTCTTCAACTTCAATATCAGGAACAATGGAGCTATTACACCCATCACTAATAGTGCTTCCTAGCAGCTTATACATATTTCCAAACTGAACTCCCTTCATCAACACCATTGCTCCTCGAACCATCCTGCAAGTTCTCTTTTCAAAAATTGTTTTTACCTCTGCATCTTCCATTTTTCTTACAGAAATCAATTTTCTGGCCATACCTGGGATGTGGAGAACACTAGGCAGTGTTCTAATCCTTCCATATATGAGCCTCAACTTGACCCTTCCTCTTCCTATGATTTTGGTTGTTGAATCATTACCTAAGAAAACATTACCTCCATCATACTTTTCATATTCACAGAACCACTCCCTGTGGGGAGTCATATGAAGGATGCACTAGAGTCAATCAACCATGCCTCATGATCTTCATGTGTTCTTGAAGAGGCCAAGTACACATCCCCTCCTTCTTACTTGGAGTTATTTTCCTCTGTAGAAGAAGATTCTTCAGATCCCTTCTTTTTCTCAATTTTGGATCTACACTCTTCTTGCAGTGCCCTTTGTTTTCCACACCTCCAACATACCCTTACAAAATTTCTAGGAGATTTAGATCTACCCTTAGACTTAGATCTCCCACTTGAGAAATTAGATATATTTCTTTCCTCGGATCATCCTCTTGCAAATAATGTGTCTGTGCTATGTCCTTCCATATTCTTTCGTATCATATCCTCCGACAACAAGGATGAGACCACTTCTTCAAACTTCAAAGAAGTTGTATTAATACCTATCGCCACAACCATACTATCCCATGAGTCTGGTAAAGAACACAACAAACTAATACATTTATCTTCATCTGAAATTTTAATCTCAACAGATACTAACTAACTTACCATAGTATTGAAGGCATTCAAATGCTCTGCCACCGAGTCTCCATCTCTAATCCTCAAGTTATACAACTTCTTTCTCAGGAATAGTTTATTTACCAGGGACTTAGATTGATAGAACTTCCCCAACTTTTCCCATGAATTCTTGGTTGTAGCTTCCTCTGACACATTCAGTAATACTAAATCGAAGAGACACAGTCAGATTGTGCTCTTTACCTTCTGATCCATCATTTTCCAGTCATCTGCAGAAGTTCCTATAGGTGCAGTACCTGAATCTACCATGATCAACTGATCTTTTTCAACCAAAAGATCTTCCATATTGAGCTTCCACAGCTCAAATCATTTCCCATTGAACTTCTTGATCTCCATTTTCGAATTGCTTGCAATTTCTTTTCACTTGAAAAACAATACCACATATCCCCCACTGTAACAAGGCTTATCACAGTCCTGAGCCAAACCCTTGACCAAAAAGGTGTCCCCCTAAAGCCAATAAATCTCTAATACCAAATGTAAATCCTAACCTTGTACAATATCTACTGCAAACAGATATTCATAAAAGAACAGAAAAGATACAATGGCAAATACAAACATTACACAGATATTTTTCCCCTGGAAACCCAAACCGGAAAAAACAACATATTCTATAATCATTCATTCTGTTACATTGTTTACAATACAATATACATATAGGAGCCAACAACATCCAAAACCATAACCCAATGACTTGGATTAGTTCAAAACCCTAATTACTTAACTGGAAATAGAAAATCCATCGACAAAAACCATGTGCCGAAAAACCACCTAAATACATGACACGTTTCTCGAGGTAGGTGTCACGTTTCCTGAGGTAGAAAAAAAAATTCGGGGGCACTGCCCCTAGACCCCTATGCGGGGGGCTCTATCCCCCAAGAATACAAAGAATATAACACATACCCAACACTAATGAATGGCAAGGATTTACTCTACTCTTTGGAGGTTCGGGGGTTTTTATGCTGAAGTGGTGAACTCCTAGGGTACACTTAGGACTACACACCTAGGTGCTACGTGGAAGATTCTAGGAAGTGTAAACATGGCCCAATATGAGGGGTGACCCATGTCAAGTTATAACTACCAAATCAACCTTTCAAAATAATAAAACACACTGACATGTGGCATGCATCTTTTGTGTCCATGTCACCCTAGGTGACGTCACCAAGCCACGTCACTTCGAAACTTCAGGACTTTGAAGGTGAATTTCTTCCAATAGTTTTCCATGAACTCCAAACTCCCAAACGTCTTAACCTCATGAGGCCCATGTAGTACATTTTTCACCAATCAAAGTGGTGACACGTGGACCCACCATCGATTGACACATGGTAGACCTAGGTAGGTCAACATCACCCTAGGTGTCATCATATTTCCATGTCATATCCGATACTTCGGGACTTCGATGATTTCCTATCTTCGACACTTTCTCAAAATTTTCAAACTGTCGAACTGCCGACAGATCCACGTCACTAGATGATGTCATCATGTCACATCACTTCAGCACCCAGGACTTTGACGATTTATTCACATTGACACTTTGTTAAAATCGTCGAACTTTTGACTACCAAATAGGTCAATGTCATCTCTGATGTTTTGGGACTTTGACAATTCAGTAGATCTCTTCTCATCTATTTACTTATAAAAATATCTAATCTCTCACTATCGATGACTGCTTCCCGTAGCTTTGGGACTTCATTGATTCCGTTGTTGAACAATCAACAAACTCCAAGCTTTTGAAAATTGCTTCATATGAGGACATGTGTCCCTGGAAAATGGACGGTCTATATTGGTTCCAAACATGGAGACTTCAACAATTTTCTCTTCTTATAACTTTAAAACACCCGGAGGGATGAAGTTTGAAGGACTTTTGTTCTTAACCTTCGTGCAACTTTTCCTAATCTAACGGTTGTGGGGGATCTCTCTCTTTCTGAATATATCCAACAAGACAAATTTATCTCTACAACCTAATACAATGTCTTTCCTGGTTTATCAAATTGCTATACCTCCTAAGCTTCTGAACACAACCAAGGTGTCCCCCCAGTGCCCTCTTGGCACTCTGTACACCAATTCCTTGTGGAATTTTAACTCCAAATTCCACATTTGTGGCACATCTAGGTTCAGTGTGGAAACCATGGGATCTTATACCATATTGTGACATCCCGTGACCACCCTGGATGTGGATACGCCACTACTTCAAAACCAAACTTCTCTCAAAACCACATTGTAACATACCCAACCACCCAAGTTGGGCAATTCCACTTGAAACATTTCATGCTCTAATATACATATACATATATATATATATATATATATATATATATATATATATATATATATATAATACAAATTAACAGATATAAGCATTCTTCTCTTACACATATTTATGCATAAGCGATAATAAACACAAACATGCAATATATATAGGAAATTCTGATAACATTATAACACGTGTACAAGATACACAACATTTAAAAATAACATGTAAAATTAACATAGATTTTTATGAGAAGATCATTGATTGTGTGAAAACCTTTCATGAACCTCCTAGCCTTAGAACATGCTACTCCAAGCTATCAGCAATGGGTCACCCTCGAGCTGGGACTAAAATCCACCTAGGGAAAGGAGATCCTAGGCTAGGTTGAGGCTATGGAAAGTTGCACAATGCAACATGAAGGATTCCCTCTAAGGAGCTTACTTACACCCACTTCTCACATAATCTCATTCCCCACATGTCAGTCCCACCCCGAGAATATACACCTTCATTGTTCCAAAGTCCATTGACTACTCCACTTCCCTTCCAGGTCTTCAGCAACAGGATGGATTAGGAATTCTCAGAACTTTGTAGCTGCTTCTAGACTCCCTCTAGGAGAAATCACTTCCCCAACAACCTCTCTCACTTGGAGAGAGTTTCTCATAGGCCTGACAACCTAATTCTTCAACCACGGGCATGAAAAACCTCCTCTTCAAACAAAAATAGAAAAAATGAGTAAGGCAAGGGATGTCCTAGCCAAGTAGAGGGGTTCGCAATGGAAGATGGTTCAGCAATGGAGAAAATGGCTCTCATTGCATGCTTGTTCAGTGTGTGCATGAACTGGAAAAGGGATGGCAAGAATCGTGAGAATGAACCTGTGAGGAAAGATGGCTAGAGTAGTCAAAATGGTGAGAATGAACCTCACAATGATTTAATTCCCCCACATGAATTTTCATGTGTCCTAGATGACACTTGGATCTCTAGGAACGTGTTCCTCTCCATTTGGAGTTTCCTTCCTCTCCCCAAAGGAACTTAGGATAACTAGTTTTATTTCCCAAACTCAAGTAATTTAAGAAATACATTATAATATTCCCTTGGGTTAAGCCCTCAATCTTAGCCCCTTTTCCTAGCATCTCAACCCCCTTTCCCTTTCCCTTCCTAGTGGAGCTTAGTCCCCCATAACTCTTTCTTCGTGGTTGGTCTACATGCAGTGATGTATTTTTATTAATAATCCACATAATTACATATACAAAAATAGGCTCTATAGCCTTAGCATCTAGGCTCTCCGACCTAATAAACATATAATCATCCCATCTTATAAATACTTGGCTCACCAACCTATAAACATAATTAAACATAATTACAATTCAACAGGGGCTCGACCTTGGGGTATTACAATCGATGCGGGGTAAAGGATATCTATTTTTAATTGTCATTTTGTTAAGTTTTCGATAGTCTATACATAGTTGTAAGGTTCCATCTTTCTTCGTAACAAATAGTATTGGTTCTCTCCATGGAGATACACTTGGTAGAATATAATGTTTTTCTAATAACTCTTGAAGTTGATATTTTAGTTCATTAACTTCCAATATATTCATTCAATATGGATACTTTTAAGATGGCATCTCTCCTGGTAATAAGTCTATGAAGAAATCTATCTCTCTCTTAGGAGGTAATCCAAAAATCTCTTAGAACACGTCTTGGAACTATTGTAACATACGGAAATTTTCTATATCCCTTTTATTTTCTTCTTTTTCATTATCTATCACATGGAAAACAAATACTTTTCATCCCTTATGAATTCATATTATGATCTACAAAGCTGACATCTTCCTAATACTAATGGTTCCTGGTATTCCTTTAATACCAATAATGTTACCATTGTCATCTACATAAGTAAATATTTTATCATAGAAGTTTAGAATTACCTTATACTTTTCTAACCAGTCCATACTAATTAATACATCATATGATCATAGCTTCAAAACATTTAAATCTACTTGATTTTTAAATCCATTCATACTAATTTCACATCCTTTAACAATATTTGTAAGCATCCTTTTTTTTTGTATCAAGTTGTACTAGCCATGCCTTTTAAAAAAATTATTTTCATAACTTACAAATTTCTACTATTTTAGGTTAAACATAACTTAGACTAGCACTTGGATCAATCAAAATGGAAATTGGTTGATTATTCAACATACCTTCTACTTCCACCATGGAAGCTTGACAATATGCTTATATGTTCTCCAAGGTTGCACTAATCTTCCGGATACTCCTTGTTATTTCACCAATTGTAGTAGCTTCTCGATTTTTTTGTATATTTTTGTTGTTTTTCTTTCTGTGAGGACAATCCTTGAAATATTGCAGTTCACCAAACTCCCAACACTTTACTGGCTCTTTTTGGGAAGTTTTTTTGTTATTAAAATTTGTAGGTTTCACATTTTTATTATCAGATGGGTTATAAGTCTTATTATTTCTATAACTATTTCCCTGAAACCCTTTTGCAATGTTCTTATTTAAAAATTTTCCTTCTTTTCTCTATGGATCAAACCTTTCCACTTTCTTACTCTTCAAGTTTTTAGTATTTTCATTTCTTCTTTTATATTGTTCAAAACATAATTTAGCCTTATGCATAGATTCTTCTAGAGTATTAGGATTGTCAAATTCAATCCTATATTTATATGAGGTAGGTAGGAAACTCAAGAAGCGTTGTATCTTTGGTTTTTCATCCAAAATATATGGTACGTAGCATTATAAGCTTAAAATTTTGCTTCTAAATTCCTTCATGGTTAATTTTTCTAGTTTTGGTTCATAGAATTATTTAGCCTTACTTTCATAATATTGTTCTAATACATATTGTTTCTTAAAAAAAAAATTAAAAGTTTTCCATGTTATTTTTTGTTCCTTAATATTCTTTACCCTTATTATATCTTGCCACCAAATATTTTCCTTCTCAGTCAAATTATAGATAGTGATTCTTGCTTTATATTCACTTGAATAATTATATATCTGAAAGTAGTTTTTCATCCAAAAAAGCCAATTTTATGCCTCTTCTCCAATCTCAATATCACCATAAAAGATTGGAGGTTTTATCTTTTTAAATTCTCCCATGATTTCCTCATGATGCTTATGTTTATTTTTAATTCTTTGCTCCAGTTTGGAACTTCCCTCACTTGAAGTTTTAGTTTCGTTAAAAGTATATTATGTTGTTGATTTAGTGTGTTCAAATTTCCTAGGCTTCTTGTTGTGCAATTTAGTTTTAGAATTACTGAAAAATTGACCTTTATTCTTGTTAGAATTTTGATTACACAATTTGTCTAACAATATTACGTTATGTTCTTCTTGTTTCTTTATAATTCATTCATTATCTACTTTAACAATTTGCAATTATTCTCTTAGACCCTGTACAGTTTGAATTAATTCTGATTGTCTCTTATCCCTTCTTTCATTCAAATTAACCCATATATTTCCTTGTTCGAGATTTTATAGTTCATTTTGATGTGACCCTTCTTCAGGTAGAATAGGTACTTTTGTCATCCTTCCTTCAAATAAAAATATTCTTCCTAGTGTTAAGAAGAAATATAACAACAAAAAATTAGTCTTCATAGTTGAGCTCATAAGGCCAAGTGTGGTTCCTAAAGCTCTGATACCATTTTGTCACACACCCAATTTTTTATATATACCATAATATTTTATATTCACATTAAATAAGGAACATTACTCAATTATTTAAATCTCATTATTAAGACAACTCATACCTTTGAAGTTTTTACCTTTAAAAGTACCCAGTACAACTATACCTACATGTCCTACTTCATAGTCTTTGTGTCATAATTTGAAACTATGTTACAATTCTTTGTCGTAGGATTAAGTCTTAGGTTGAAACTCTTATGTATGCATTTTGTGTTAAGAACCTTTGTTGGTCTCCTTAAGGAAAACCCTTGTCATGACCTTTGTCTTAAAAACTTAAGCTGGTGGATTCATAATGTTACAAGTAAATGTGATTTATCCTGAACATCTAGTCGTGGAAACATAAGTGTAAAATCGTTAATCATACTTGTTATTATGTTTGTTGGTAAGCGTTAATCATGATTTGGGAATAATAAAATAGGGGTGGTTGGCAGTTATTAAATTTCATGTTGAATGTACCATGTACTGATAAATAAAATCTATCCCTAATACGTTCACGCCAGTCTTTCTGTGTGCCAAGTGTGGTTTTCTTGAAACATGAACCGAGAGGGTAAGTCCTGACCACTCCATGTCGTTTTTGAATTCCCACTTCATTGTTAGAAAAATTTCGGAGGAAGGAAAGGTTTCCTACTGGTTCATTAGCATTTTGTTTCTCCGCTCTTTAGTTTTCCTTTACCAAAAGCATGGGGTTTCTATGTCTCCTATTGAAATTATGTACATGCTACCTTTGATGTTTATTTCCCTTCACTCTTGATTGCTCTCTCATTGAAATCCTAGTTATGATCTTGTTTAGAGATTTGGTCATTATTTCATTTAATAGTCCCATTATGTAGTTTGTCAATGATGGTGTCTTGTCAAGAGATTTACTATCCTACATCCATTTCCTTTCCTATGGATAAAATTCATTTTTTTATGTTACCATAACCTTATCATGCGTTTTGGGTATGGAGTACACCATTGAGTATTATAGTACTGGTTATGTGCATCTTGGTCATAATTTTCTCATTGTTTTCATTCCTCTGTTATGATAGGTTTATTTTGGATGCTTGGCTAGTGATGGGCCTTTGTTGCTTTCAAGGGTACCCATCAAAAGGGAGATTTGTCATTGGTTCATTGAGGTATTCCTCTACAATAAATCCATCTTGGTTTCAAGTTATTCCTGGTAATAATTTCATACCCCATCCCTTCCTCATCCACTTATGCAAGTTTTATTTTTATTTTGTGACCTTTTTGTGGGTTAATGCAGGTATTTTTCAACCAGAAATGGCAGGGTTTCTATACCCATTCCTTATTCGAAAATATTGTAAGTACTATTTTCTTTTAATGATCGTTTTTATTTTGTGATGAGATGTTTTTCTTAGGTGCTATACTAACTTCCGTTTTTGTTTCCTTTGTTGAAAAGTTTTGGCTTGGATCCTCTGCCAAGGTGCTCAACCTTTAAAAGATAATTTGGTTTCCATCATGGACCCTTGTTGTGGATGAAAATTTTATACCACCATCCAGCTTTGAAAATTTGAACAAACAAGATGAAAAAATTTATGGATGTGGATGAAATCCACACACAAGTGTGCCGACCACAATCCATGTAGAGGAGGAGAAAAACCTCACTAAGGAGGTCAAGCAGTCGGAAGAGGACATCAAAAGAACAAAATTTGATGCGTCCAGGGGAAAAGGGATGCATCGAGAAGAACAAGCCACATGCTCGACTCAACAGGGCATAAAACTAGAAGAACAATAGAGAACAAGGCGCCAATATATACCAGTAGTTAAGGTATCATCCCCACAATGGAAAAAGAAGGAGCGAGTAGAAAGCAGTGCAGAGGGCATACAATGCACACAGGCGGAACTAGCCATAGTAATGTCAAAAATCCCCGAAGGTGTGAAGGTTGATGACGAAATCATAGGAGGCCTCAAATACTCTAATCATGACATTTTTGAGGAAATAAAATTCCTATAATTGGCATCACAGAGTTACTTGTAGAGCAGGGGAGAAGGCACATCAGGTGAGCCACTATTGGATCTTGCCCAGTGGATCCTGGGTCTATAAAATGTAGGAATAATGAACTTATTGGATATACCGCACTTTGGGCATGGTAAAAAAATCAACGGATGTGTAAAGAAGATATTAGCATGGGTGCATGGAGGAATATTATGGATGGATAGGCTAGTGCCTATTAATGTTGATCATATTGCAACAATCACGAGGATACCCACGAATGGGGAGAAGCTAGAATAATACCTAGAGGATAAAACTAAGGTGAAATCCATTTTGGATGAAATTAAAGATAAATATGGTGCGTAGAGGGGTAACAAGGGAATCAATATTAGTGACATCAACGATCCTGCAACACAATTTTAAAAACGACTGTTAGGTTGCAAGTTAATGCACAAGTGCAGGAAGAAGGAAGTACCCATAGAAGTGGTAGTAGTTTTGGCACAGTGTGCGAAGGGGAGATCGATGAGTTGGGCCCAATATCTACTAAATTCATTCCTATAGGACTACAAGGATGCACAATAATAGGGCTCTTTGTTCCACTATTCATGGTTACTCATCATGATTACACTCATGGGATGGAAAGAACCCACATATAGTTTGTTCCTTCCAAGGATAGGGAAATGTGGCGCAGCGCGCTACACATCCCTTCGTAGCACACTAGATCCAAAGAAGAAGAAACTTAACATTGATGTATTCACACTATACCTAATAAATATCCAAAACAAGTTAGCATATATGTGGAGGATTCCAACAAAAGTATTTCAGGAGTTTTCACAAATAGTGAAATTCTAGGCATCACACCATAGTATGTGGATACAAGAAAAGAGGGATCCAAGCAAGGAGTGTTTGAAGCTGAAGTACTACATGACAATTTAGGACATCCAAATGGCGGTAAAAGAATGGTTCGAGGTGTGAAGAATGCCAACAATCCCAAAGACAGTGCCAGGAGGACAAACTAGGACACAAGACAAAATAGTCCCTGCAGAGTAGATAGGTACAAAAAATGCAAGGAAAAAGAGAAATATCACACAAGGCCAATAAGGGGGAAGCAGTCTCGTACAAAAGAAAACCAGGACAAATAAGAAATTACAATGTGGTCGTACACAAGGACTACCGTGCACGGATCAAGCAATAAGAGGAGCGACAAAACAAGTGCCTATGGAAGAAATGGAAATGGAGGAACAAGAAATGTCCATGGAAGAAGGAGAAGGGCAGGCTATAGGCATGGATACACAGATTCTAGAAGCATCTGAACCATCAGAGGCCCAAAGGAAGAAAATAGAGGAGCAAGCAAGTGGCTCCAGAAACAATTCCAAGACACACAAGAAACCAATGGAAACATCATTGACAGTATATGATGTGGAGATGATAGCCATGATAGTGGAAGATCAACTATCAGAGGTGTGGGAAAACACCGAAAATCATAGGGCTTCAATTTTGGAGAAAATGCAATAAGTGAAAATTGCATTGGATAAGTTGAGGATCAGTGCAGAACAAAAACAACATAAGACAATAGTTCCAACTAAAGAAGGGGCACCGGTTGGAGAGACAATGTAGATCACAATGCAGAGGAGGATAAATTTTATCATCACTCCTAATATGTTGTTTATGGATGAGGATAAAGAACAAAGTCCCTTGAAAGACATTGAGATGTTGTACTTGGAATTACCCAAAATTTCAACTAAAGCATTGTATAAATTACAAGTGAGTGTCATGCAGGAGATTCGGTCCAAAGAAAGGTATGATGCAACAAACTTACATTTAGCATAGGAAGACAACACCTCACTGAAGGAGACACTTAGCAGGGAAGGGGAGGATAAAATGATGATGCAACAAAAGGTGGACGAGATGGAGAACAAAACTAAAGTAGTATTT
>JZKD02S2125836.1:468554-479979 GCA_000966675.3 Picea glauca
TTTGGAGAAAATGCAATAAGTGAAAATTGCATTGGATAAGTTGAGGATCAGTGCAGAACAAAAACAACATAAGACAATAGTTCCAACTAAAGAAGGGGCACCGGTTGGAGAGACAGTGTAGATCATAGTGCAAAGGAGAATAAATTTTATCATCACTCCTAATATGTTGTTTATGGATGAGGATAAAGAACAAAGTCCCTTGAAATACATTGAGATGTTGTACTTGGAATTACCCAAAATTTCAACTAAAGCATTGTATAAATTACAAGTGAGTGTCATGCAAGAGATTCGGTCCAGAGAAAGGTATGATGCAACAAACTTACATTTAGAATAGGAAGACAACACCTCACTGAAGGAGACACTTAGCAGGGAAGGGGAGGAGAAAATGATGATGCAACAAAAGGTGGACGAGATGGAGAACAAAACTAAAGTAGTATTTCAAGCCATCTCAGACATCAAAGGAGTATAGGTAGCCTCATCACAAGAGAAAATGAGAAAGATAGTGCAGAATCTACAACATTATAAAGAACATATCAAAGAACTAGAGGAGTGTGCATTTCCCATGACTTCTCTAGAATTTAGATCTCAAAGAGAGAAGGAGGCGACAACTTCTGTAGATAACATTGCGTAGAACATACACAGAAAGACAGAGCTTCTAGAGAGGAGCGCCCAACTATGGACACAAATTTTAGAGGATGGGAGCATACAAGAGCTACAGGGGAGGGAGGAAAAACTGCATGCAACAATGGAATATGTTAAAAAGCCACAAAGGACGATGTCACCATTGGAGAAGATCAAAATGACCATGGAAATGAATAATTTACAAGTTGAGGAGAAGGAAGTACAAGTGCAGAAGATGGTGCAACAGGCTCAGTTGGAGTCCATATAGGAAAAGGTGAAGCAACTCATCATTGATATGGACATAGAAAATATGAAAATAGAGAATATAGGCTTGGAAGGGGCAGAGTTGCTACAAAACCTAGTTACCGCACAACTAGTGGAAAACATGGCCGAAAGGAGTAGCCAGGCTCAGGCGCAGTGCCACATAATAACTAAAATGTATGATGTGCTGGCACAATAAGTGATAGATGTTGGAGTAAGGAAGTGACTCGGGATGATTCACAATGTAAGTGTTGGGGGCCTATTGGGTGCAGACCCATTTTGGGGAAAAGGCTAATTTTGTAGAATAAAGCACAAATAAGGAAAACATAGCTGGCAGGAAAAGTAGCACGTGCAGAGGAAAGTGAATGGAAAGGAGAAAACCATGTGAGGCGTGCATGCAAGAAGACTGGACCATGATAGGGTTAGGGTTTTGGTAAGAGGATGTAATGGTTGAGAATCCAAAGATAAGTATAAAGAGGTACCTAGGAGGTCTAGGTCGGGGTTCAAAGAGTTGGATAGGGTTCGGTGTAATTTTAATTCTAGAATGTAAGAATGACTATAAAATATAAGGTTGTCTTGTAATATGTTGAGCTGAAGAAAAAAAATAAGGTATATCTTGAGGGTTACATCACAGTCTAAGGATCCTGATGTGATCTTGTCCACCTCATTAAATATCTTGATCCAATTGAAGGAGAATTGTAATGTGCCTGGCACCATAGATGACATAACAATAATAAAGGATCCCAAGAGACGGATCTTTATGAACGTAGCCCATGAGGGGGTGAACCATGGTATCTTATGTGTTATGTGAATGATTCATTGATATATCTTTGTTAATAATGATTAGATCTTAGATGAATGTTTGATGAAGTAGCTAGATCTGGTTATTTTACATACATGAATAAGAATGACAGAGCACATAGCATATATGGATGTTATAATAACTAAATAAATATCACAAGTTTCCATTCCATATCCCCACTCATTCCAAGGCTAGAAGCACCTAAGTGTTTCATCCACCCATAGAACTATCTTGGGTGAGACTACTCAGTGCACCCCATGTATTGTGTTGCCTTCTGGTTTTCCAGGGTGGCCGCTATTTTTAGAGGGTTTTGTTGTAAACCATAGTATAACTGAACCTAGGTCAGCCCAAGATTGGTAGAAAGAGATAAGTAACCAACACCTGGTATCTCCTTAAACACATCTTCAAAATATTTCAGGACTGAGTGATCCTCTAGATTTGGCACCTTATCCTTAGGTGCTTCTTCCATATGAGATACAAATATTTGGAAACCCTTCCTATAATACTTCTTCAACTGCATTGTTGAGATCTCTTGGATGATAACTTCCCTAGGAATTCCTTGGACTGGTATTGGGTTCTCTTCCTCATCCAAGCAAGTAAACTCCTTGTTATGACAGTCTAAGACAACATGGCATTGGTGCAACCAATCCATACCAATTAGATAGTCATATGAACCCAATGATAGGATGTTCAAATTTTCCTTAGTACTTAGCCCGTTCATTTCAACTGGACATGATTTAACCAACTCAACAAATTTTATCTTGGCTCCTATAGCCAGTTGTACTAGCCAAGATTTATTATTCTTGATTCTTGGAAAAAGAAATATTTCCACAACTTTAGGATCTATCTAACTATGACTAGCTCCTAAATCTATCAAAATAGTAAATGAATGGTTATTGATTATACCTTCTACTTCAATCATGTGTTATTGAAACTCTACTTTCTTGTTGTCTAGGGCTACATAGATACTTGAAAAACTTTTGCCCATGTTATCCCCTATTTCTGCTTGTTGTACATTGTGGACAACTCTCACTTTTTCACCTTTGTGAGGAAAATATCTATACTTGTGGTCTCCCTTACAGCCCCAACATTGAATGGGTTTCTTCCGTGGCCTTTTTCCACCTACCTCAACCTTTCTATGCTCTCTAAAAGATTTCTGTGCTTGAGGACTATTTTTGAAAAAGGGTGGCTTGTTCCCCTTTTTCCTTTGCTCCTTCTTATATTTCTTATTGTCCTCCCAAGCCTTCTGGAAAGTAGGCTTTCCTTTTTGCTGATCATATAAGAATTTGTATCTCCTTAAAGTTTCCTCCAAAGTCTTGGGATCATCATATTGGATTTTATCACTGATGAAAGATGGAAGCCCACTCATGTACCTATGAATCTTCATTGTCTCATTCTTGATAAAGGAGACATGCTTCAACAACTCTAAGAATATTCTTCAATATTCATCAATAGTCATGCTTCCCAACTTAAGTTCAAAGAAATATTTCATCATTTTGTCATAATACCCCTTGGTCAGGTATTTCTTCTCAAAATCCCTCTTGAATTGCTTCCAAGTCACATTTTTCTCCCTGATGTGTTGCACTTACATAAGTTGATCCCACCACATGGATGCCTTTCCTTTTAGATGATAGCTAACAATTATTCCTTCTACATGGGAAGAATAGTTATGTAGATGGAAGTACTTCCTTATTCCTAACATCCATGTCTCAATATATTCATCCTTCTTGTGCTCTCCATCAAATGTAGGAGGTTTGATCTTATTCATTTCTCCTTTCAAATCATCCACCAGAGACCTCCTATGCTTCCTTACAGAGGATGGACTTGAGCTACTATGTGATCTCCTATGGGAATCCTTTTAGGAGTTATGTTGATGTATGCTACCTCTCCTTGATCCTCCTTTCTTCTCAAGGGTCCCGTGACTTCCTGATTTGTTGGAGCCACTTCCTTATCCAACTTATTTTCAATTTTTTTCCGTATTTTAATTAACTTCATATTGAATTATTCATGCCGCTCTTTGGCTTTCACAGGCCTCTCTTTATCACCCTTGTGTCTTTGGACATCTATCTGCAATTTTCTAAGGGTCTCAACCGTATTTATCTCTTCCTCCTTTTCTTCTCCATTCCCATTGGAGTTGGTTCCTTCTATATCCAACTGGGAATTCAACCCTCTGATTTCATCTTCTTGACTGAAGGCTACATGGGTATCCTCCATCACTTTGCACTATGTGTTGACTCTAATCTGACAGTTGTTAATTCTGCAAAAATGTGCAGCCCACAAAACTTTGTCAGGCTTAGTGTCTTGAATAATTTCATGAAAACATGAAACATTTTGATTCATTAATATATCAGAATTATTATCTACTGATTTCTTGAGAAATTGACTATTCAAATCCAATTTCTAGGTGAACAGTTATCTTCCATTGTTCAATACCTTTCCAATGCATGCTTCCATGATCAATTCTTAGTTTTGAGAAGGAAGTTATCGATATTTGAACAATTTGTCCCTTTCCTATTCTTAAAACAAAAGTTTGAGCGCTAGCCCCTTTCCTTCAACCCCCAAATTCATGTGACCAAGGTATGTGACCCAACACTAATAGTTAGGTGCTTATCATATACTTTGGGCCTCCAGGGCTCTAGAAATTCAAGGCTTCGAAGTATCTTCTTGTATTACAATACATTTTCCCCAAAAGTCGATTATCCGAATACTCAAAGGAAATACAAATCAATGGTCTTTATTCCTTTTTTGTATCTACGAAGAATAGAGGATCTCAGAATCCGGGCTTTGGTGGTTTCCAAAGTACATCACAAAAAATCTCCTAAATGTTTGACCCACCAGAGATCCCCTCTCTTTCCTCCATGTGTCATATCCCGATGAATGATCAAGATTAACTCTCTGACCTTCTGGGAGTTCTCGACTCACAACAAACTGCAACTCAAATCCTATAGATTCCCTCTTCTCTATACTTTGGGATATTGAACCACACATCTTCTGTGATCAATGGTCATGATGGACTCTAGCCTTCAGGCCTCCGAAATTCCTCGAACTCAACTCCTTATACCTTGAATCCTCTGGACCATGGTATCTACTGTCGTGTGTCCCCTCCCAAGGAATGGTGAGGATTTACTCTACTCTTCGGAGCTTCAGGAGTTTCTCCTTCCTCTCACTCCATTCCTTTCGAATGTTGAAGTGGAAAACACTTAGGGTAAACTTAGTACTACACACCTGGGTGATACGTGGAAGATTCAAAGAAGCGTAAATGTGGCCCAACATGAGGGGTGAAACGTGTCAAGTTATAACTTCCAAATCAAACTTTCAAAAGAACAAAACACACTGACATGTGGCATGTATCTTGTGTGTCCATGTCACAATAGGTGAAATCACCAAGCTAGATCACTTCAGGACTTCAGGACTTCGAGACTTTGAAGGTTCAGAAGTTATTCCAATAGTTTTCCCCGAACACCAAACTCTCAAACTTCTTAACCTCATGGGGCCCACGTAGTATACTTTTCACCAATCAAAGTGGTAACATGTGGACCCACCATCAAGTGACACATGGGAGACTTAGGTAGGTCAAAATCACCCTAGGTGATGTCATATTTCCATGTCATATCTGGTGCTTCAGGAATTCAATGATTTCTTATCTTCGACAATTTCTCAAAATTGTCGAATTGACAAAACGCCGACAGATCCACATCACCAAATGATGTCATCATGTCACATCACTTTGCCACCTGGGAATTCAATGATTTCTTCACATTGACACTTTGTCAAAACCTTCTAACTTATGACTACCAAACAGGTCAACTTCATCCTTGATGTTTCGGGACTTCGAAAATTTGGTAGATCTTTTCTCATCTATTTACTTATAAAACTATCAAATCTTTAACTATCAACGAATGCTTCTCGTAGCTTCGGGACTTTGACGATTTCTCTCCTAAACACCCAAAAACCTCCAAATTTCCAAACATTTCCTAATCTGAGGACATGTGTCCTTGGAAAATGGATGGTCCGGATTAGTTTCAGACATCGAGACTTCGACAATTTTCTCTGCTTATAACTTTAAAACGCTTGGAGGGGCAAAGTCCAAAGGAATTTTTTTCTTAATATTCATGCACCTTCTCCTGATATAATGGTTTTGGGGGATATGTCTCCATCAAAATAGATCCAACAACCCAAATTTAGCTCTATGGCCCAATACGACATCTTTCGTGTTTTATCAAACCGCTATACCTCCCGATCTTTTGAGCATAACCAAGGTGTTGCCCCGATGCCCTATTGGCACACTGTACACCAATTCCTTGTGGAATTTGAACTCCAAATTCCACATTCATGGCCTATCCAGGTTCATTGTGGAAACCATGGGCTCTGATACCATATGGTAATGTCCTCTGGCCACCCTGATTATGGAAACGCCACTACTTCAAAACCAAACTTCTCTTAAATCCATATTGTAACATGCACAACCACCCAAGTTGGGCAATTCCAGTTGAAACATTTCATTGTCTGATATATATATATATATATATATATATATATATATATATAATGAAAATTAACAACTTTCAATTCTTCTCTTAGACCCTGTATAGTTTGAATTAATTATGATTGTCTATTATCCCTTCTTTCATTCAAATTAACCCATATATTTCCTTGTTCAATATTTTCTATTTCATTTTGATGTGACCCTTCTTCAGGTAGAACAGGTACTTTTTTCATCCTTCCTGCAAATAAAAAAATATTCTTCCTAGTGTTAAGAAGAAATATAACAACAATAAATTAGTCTTCATAGTTGAGCTCATAAGGCCAAGTGTGGTTCCTAAAGCTATGATACCATTTTGTCACACACCCAATTTTTTTTTATATACCATAATATTTTATATTCACATTAAATAAGGAACATTACTCAATTATTTAAATCTCATTATTAAGACAACTCATACCTTTGAAGTTTTAACCTTTAAAAGTACCTAGTACAATTATACCTTTAAAAGCACTCAGTTTTTACCTTTTATGAGAAGACCACTCATTTCATGAAAACATTTCATGAACCTCCTAGACTTAGAGCACGTTGCTCCAAGTAATAAGAAATGGGTCACCCCCGAGCAGGGACTAAACTCCACCCAGGGAAAAGAAATCCTAGGCTAGGCTGAGGCTGCGGAAAGTTGCATACTGCAACATGAAGGATTCCCTCCAAGGAGCCTACTTACACTCACTTCTCATAGACACTCATTCCCCACATGTTAGTCCCAACCCAGGAATATACAACTTCACTATTCAAGAGTACATCGACTACTCCACTATGCATGTAGAGGAGGAGAAAATCCCGCACAGGAGGTTGAGCATCCGGAAGAGGAAGTTAAAAGAACTAAATTGGATGCATCCAGGGGAAAAGGGATGCAGCAAGAAGAACAGGCCATGGGCTCGACTCAACAGGGAATAAAAGAAGAAGAACAATAGAGAACAAGGCACCAATATATACTAGCAGTTGGGGTATCATCCCCACAAGGTAAAAAGGAGTGAGCATAAAGCAATGCATAGGGCGTACAACGCACATAGGAGGAACTAGCCATAGTAATGTCGAAAATCCCCGAAGGTGTGAAGGCTGATGAATAAATCATAGGAGGATTCAATGGCCTCAAATACTCTAATCATGATGTTTCTGATGAAATAAAGTTCCTGGACTTGGCATCACAAAGTTACTTGGAGAGCAGGGGAGAAGGCCCATCAGGTGTGCCACTATTGGAGCCCTTCCCGTGAATCATGGGGCTATAAAATATAGGAATAATGAACTTATTGGATATATCGCACTTTGGGCATGTTAAACACATCAACGGATGTGTAAAGCATCTATTAGCATGGGTGCATAGAGGAATATTATGGATGGATAGGCCAGTGCCTATTAATGTTGATCGGATTGCAAAAATCACAGGGATACCCATGGATGGGGAGAAGCCAGAACAATACCTGGAGGATAAAAATAAGGCAAAATCCATTTCGGACAAAACTAAAGATACATATCATGCCGATAGGGGTAATAGAGGAATCCATATCAGTGACATTAACAATACTATGAAATGATTTGCAAAATGACTGTTAGGTTGCAAGTTAATGTGAAAGTGTAGGAAGGAGGAAGTACCCACAAAAGTAGTAGCAGTTGCAGTATAGTGCGTGAAGGGGAGTTCGATGAGCTGTGCCCCATATCTACTAAATTCATTTCTATAGGACTACAAGGATGCACAATACTAGGGCTTTGTGTTCCACTATTCATGGTTACTCATCCTGATTGCAGTCATGGGATGGAAAGAACCCACATACAGTTTGTTCCTTCCAAAGACATGAAAATATGGCGCAACGCGCTACACATCTCTTTTCAACACACTAGATACCAAGAATAAGAAACTTAACAACGACATATTCTCACTATACCTAACAAATATCCAAAACAAGTTAGCATATATGTGGAGAATTCCCACAGAAATTGTCCAACAGTTTGCACAAATAGTGAACTTCTAGGAATCACACCATAGTATGTGGATACAAGCAAAGAGGGAGCCAACCAAGGAGTGGTTGCATCTAAAGTACTACATGACAATGTAGGACATCCATATGGAGGTCCAGGAATAGTTCAAGTAGTGGAGAATGCCAACAATCCAAAAGACGATTCCAGGAGGACAAACTAGGACACAAGATAGAATAGTCCCTGCACAGCAGACAGGAACAAACAACACAACCAAAAATAAAAATACATCACAAGTCCAAGAAGGGGGCACTAGTCCCATACATAAGAAAACCAAGACAAAGAATAAATAACAGTGTGATTCTACACAAGTACTATCGTGCACGGAGCAGACAACAAGAGGAGCGACAGAACAAGTGCGTGTGGAAGAAATGAAAATGGAGGCACAATAAATGTCCATGGAATAAGGAGAAAAGCATGCTACAAACATGGATACACATATTCAATAAGCATCCAAGCCATCATAGGCCCAAAGGAAGAGAACAAAGGCGCAAGCAATTGGCTCCATAAAGAAGTCCAAGACCCACAAGAAACCAATAGAAACATCATTGACAGTAGATGATGTGCATATGATAGCCAAGAAAGTGGAATATCAACTGTCATAGGTGTGGTAAAACATCGAAAATCATAGGGATTCAATTATGGAGAAAATACAATAAGTGAAAATTGTGTTGGAGTAGTTGTGGATTAGGGCAGAAAAACAACAACATAAGACAATAGTGCCATCTAAAGAAGAAGCACCGGCTGGAGAGATAGTATAGATCATGGTGCATAGGAGCATAAATTTTATCATCACTCCTAAGATATTGTTTACGGATGAGGAGAAAGCACATAGGCCCTTTAAAGACATTGAGATGTTGGACTTGGCATTACCCAAGATTCCAACTAAAGCATTGTATAAATTACAAGTGAGGGTTGCATAGGAGATTTAGTCCCAAGCAAGGTTTGATGCAACAAACTTACAATTGGCCTAGGAAGGAAACACCTCACTAAAGGAGGCACTTAGCCAGGAAGGGAAGGAAGAAACAATGATGCAACAAAAGGTGGACGATACGGAGAACAAAATTCAAGTAGTATTTCAAGCCATCTCAGACATTGAAGGAGTACATGCAGCCTCATCACAAGAGAAAATGAGAAAGATAGCGCAGAATCTACAACAATATAAAGAACCGATCAAAGAACTAGAGGAGTGCACATTTCCCATTACTCCTCTAGAATTTAGATTGCAAATAGAGAAGGAGGTGACAACTTCTGCAAAGAACATCGCATAGAAAATACACAGAATGACAGAGCTATTGGAGAAGAGCACCCAACTATGGACACAAATTTTAGAGGATGGGAGCATAAAAGAGCTGTAGGGGAGGGAGGACAAACTACATGCAGCAATTCCATATGTTAAATATCCACAAAGGATGATGTCACTGCTGGAGAAGATCCAAATGACCATGAAAATGAAGAATTTACAAGCTAGGGAGAAGACAGTACAAGCGCAGAAGATGGCATGATAGGCTCAGTTGGAGCCCCTACAAGAAAAGGTGAAGAAACTGGTCGTTGATATCAATGTAGAAAATTTGAACATAGAGCGGATAGGCTTGGAAGGGGGAGAGTTGTTACAAAACCAAATTACCACACAACTAGTGGAAAACATGGTCGAAAGGAGTAGTCAGGCTTAGGCATAGTGCCACAGAATAACTAAAATGTATCATGCGCTGGCACAAGAAGTGATAGATGTTGGAGTAAGGAAGTGACTCTAGATGAGTCACAATGTCAATGTTCGGGGCCTATTGGGCACATGCCCATTTTTTGGAAAAGGATAATTTTGGAGAATAAAGTGCAAATACAGAAAATACAGTTGGAACGAAAAGTAGCACGTGTAGAGGAAAGCGCATGGAAAGGAGAAAATCATGTGAGGCACACATGAAAGAAGACTGAACCATGCTAGGTTTAGGGTTTTGGTAAGAGGATGTAATGGTTGATAAGACAAATATAAGTATAAAGAGGTACCTAGGAGGTCTAGTTCGGGGTTTGAAGAGTTGGATAGTGTTCGGTGTGATTGTAATTCCAAAATGTAAGAATGACTATAAAATCTAAGTTTGTCTTCTAAGATGTTGATTTGATGAAAGAAAAGAAGGTAGATCTTGAGAGTTAGATCATAAGATAAGGAGACTGGTGTGATCTAGTCCACCTCATTAAATATCTTGATCCAAGTGAAGGAGAATTGTAATGTGTGCAGAACCATAGATGATAGGACAATAATAAGAGATCCCAAGAGCCATATCTTTGTGAACGTAGCCCAAGATGGGGTGAACCACAGTATCTTATGTGTTATGTGAATGATTCATGGATATATCTTTGTTAATAATGGTTATATCTTATATGAATGTTCAATGAAGTAGCTAGATATGGTTATTTTACATACATAAATAAGAATGATAGAGCACCTAGCATATATGGATGTTACAATAACTAAATAAATATCAGAAGGTTCCATTCCATATCCCCACCCATTCCCAGGATGAAATCACCTAATCATTGCAACCACCCATAGAACTATCTTTGGTGAGACTACTCAGTGCATCCCATGTACTGCATTGCCTTCTAGTTTTCCAGGGTGGCTGATAGGTTTAGAGGGTTTTGTTGGAAACCATAGTAGAACTAAACCTAGGTTATCCAAAGATTGGTAGCAAGAGATATTAACCAACACCTAGTATCTCCTTAAACACGTCTTCAAAATATTTCAGGACTGATTGATCCTCCATATTTGGCACCTTATCCTTAGGTGCTTCTTCCATATGAGCTGCAAATATTTGGCAACCCTTCCTGTAACACTTCTTCAAGTGCATTGTTGAGATCTCTTGGACAATAACTTCCATAGGAATTCCTTGGACTGATATTGGGTTCTCTTCCTTATCCAAGAAAGTAAATTCCTTGTTATGATAGTCTAAGACAACATGGTTTTGGTCCAACCAATCCATACCAATTAGACAGTCATATGACCCCAATGACAAGGTGTTCAAATCGGCCTTAGTACTTAGCCCGTTCATTTCCACTAGACATGATTTAACCAAACCAACAACTTTTCTCTTGGCTCTTTTAGCTAGTTGTACCAACCAAGATTTCTTATGCTTGATTCTTGGCAAAATCAATATTTCCAAAACTTTAGGATCTATCTAACTATGACTAGCTCATGAATCTATCAAAATAGTAAAGGCATGACTATT
>JZKD02S2125836.1:495504-509681 GCA_000966675.3 Picea glauca
CACTCAAACCACATTAATCGGTTAACACAAGGATTTAAACGGTGGATAGTGATACCAAGGCACCATTGTATCATTTGAAACCATGGACATTCAATATAGAATCAAACCCAAAGTTAATATGCACCATGTAATAATTCAAAGCATTAAATCCAAAATCCAAATGTTTCACCAGCACGCCATGTATAACTTTATACTATTGCCATTCAAATATGAAATCAGACTCATTTTTGCATAATCAAAGTTTATAAATCATTGCAACAAGAGATTTCATAAAATTGATAGGTCAAAAAGCTTATAACAGTGAGGATCACATCATATAAAACAAGATCAAATATAACCCATAACTTAACATGCTCAATGTCTTATCAATAAAATGAAAATCCAGTTGCGCAATCAAAGTAAGAATAGGCAAATGGACAAAGTTCGAAAAATAAACCAAAGGTAAGTACCAATCAGAATATCAATGAGCAGATCATGACAGTCCAAATAACGATGGAGGAGTTTTCACGCTTTCAGTCGTGAAAACTAAATTGAAACCAATTTTCAAATGTCGTATGAAATGAAAACATCGTCTCTTTGCAAAATGTGACGATACCTTGACATTCATGAGACAAAAGGTGTAGGCAGCTTATAAGGTAATGGAAAAAAAATTGAATTGGCTGCCAAAAAACTTCAAGGCTTCAAAGGATCTTCCTCTATTACAATACATTTTCCCTGAAAGTTGATTCTCTGAATACTCGAAGGATGTACAAATAAACGGTCCTTATTCCTTGTTTATATCTACGGAGGATAGGAGCTCTGGGAATTTGGGCTTTGGCAGTTTCCAAAGTACATCACAAAAAATATACCGAATTGTCAACCCATCAAAGATCCTATCTCTTTCCTCAATGTGTCATATCTTTATCAACTATCGAGATTAACTTCGACCCTCTGGGAGTTCTCGACTCACAACAAACTGCAACTCAAATCCTCTAGATTACCTCTTCTCTAGACTTTCGAATCTAGCACCACATGTATTCTATTATCAATGGTCATGATGGACTCTAGCATTTGGGCCTCCAGAAGTCCTCGACCTCAACTCCTTATACCTTCAATTCTCCAGACCATGGGATCTAATGTCGCGTGTCCCCTCCCAATGAATGGAAAGGATTTACTCTACTCTTCAGAGCTTCGGGGGTTTCTCTTTCCTCTCACTCCATTCCTTTCGAATGTCGAAGTGGCGAACCCCTGGGCTACACTTAGTACTACACACCCAGGTGTTAAGTGGAAGATTCCAAGAAGAGGACACATGGCCCAATATGAGGGGTGACACGTGTCAATTTATAATTTCCAAATCAACCTTTCAAAAGAACAAAACACACTTACATGTGGCATGCATATTTTTTGTCCACATCATCCCAAGTGATGTCACCAAGCCACGTCACTTCATAACTTCAGGACTTCGGGACTTCAAAGGTCTGGAAGTTCTTCCAACAGTTTTCCCTAAACTTTAAACTCCCAAACTTCTTAACCTCACGGGGCCCATGTAGAACAATTGTCACCAATCAGAGTGGTGACAGTGGACCCACCATCGAGTGACACCTGGCATACATAGATAGTTCAACATCACCATAGGTGATTTCATATTTCCATGTCATATCCAGTGCTTTGGGACTTCGACGATTTCCTATCTTCAATACTTTTTCAAAATTGTGGAACTGTCAAATTGCTGATAGATCCACATCACTAGATGATGTCATCATGTCACATCACTTCGGCACGCAGGACTTCGATGATTTATTCACATTGACACTTTGTCAAAACCATCGAACTTATGAATACCAAATAAGTAAATGTCATCTGTAATGTTTTGGGACTTCGACAATTTGGTATATCTCTTCTCATCTATTTACTTATAAAACTCTCGAATCTTCGACTGCGGACGACTGCTTCCTGTAGCTTCGGTACTTTGGCGATTTCGATGTTAAACACCCAACAACCTCCAAAATTTTGAACATATCTCAATATGAGGACATGTTTCCCTGGAAAATGGACGGTCCGGATTGGTTCCGGACATCAGGACTTCAACAATTTTCTCTACTTATAACTTTCAAATGCCCGGAGGGGCGAACTCAGAAGGAATTTTGTGCTTAAGATTCGTGCACCTTCTCCCGCTCTAACAATTGTGGGCGATATGTCTCCCTTTGAACAGATCCAACAGTCCAAATTTATCTCTGTGGCCCAATATGACATATTTCATGGTTTATCAAACCACTATACCTCCTGAGCTTCTGAACATAACCAAGGTGTTCCCCCAGTTCCCTCTTGGCACTCTGTACACTAATTCCTTGTGGAATATTAACTCCACATTCCACATTTGTGGCCCATTTAGGTTCAATTTAAAAACCATGGGATATGATACCATATTGTAATGACCCCCGACCACCCTGGCTATGGACATGCCACTACTTCAAAACCAAACTTCTCTGAAAACTAGATTGTAACATACCCAGCCACCCAAGTCAGGAAATTCCACTTGAAACATTTCATGCTCTAATACACACAAACACACACATATATGATTAAAATTAACAGATATAAGCATTTTTCTCATATACATATTTATGCAGAAGTCACAATAAACACATACATGCAATATATATAGGAAATTATGATAACATTATAACACATGTACAAGATACACAACATTTAAACATAGCATGTAAAATTAACATAGATTTGGTACTTATATTTTTATGAGAATACCATTGGTTGCATGCAAACATTTCATGAACCTCCCAGCCTTAGAACACACTGCTCCAAGATATCAACAGTGGGTCACCCCCGATCCAGGACTAAACTCCACCCAGGGAAAGGAAATCCTAGGCTAGGTCGAGGCTACAGAAATCTGCACAATGCAATAGGAAGGACTCCCTCAAAGGATCCTACTTACACCCATTTCTCACAAACTCTCATTCCCCACATGCCTGTCCCACCCGAGGAATATACACCTTCACTATTCAAGAGTCCATCAACTACTCCACTTCCCTTCTAAGGCTTCAACAACAGGCCGAATCAAGAATTCTCAAAGCTATGTAGCTGCTGCTGGACTCCCTCCAGGAGAAATCACTTCCCCAACAACCTCTCTCACCTAGAGAGAGTTGTTCACAGGCCTTAAAACCTACTTCTTCAACCATGAGCATGACAACTTGCCTCTTCGAAAAAAAATAGAAAAAACTAGTAATACAAGGGATGGCTTAGCCAAGTAGAGGGGTTCACGATGGAAGAGGGTTCAACAATGGCAAAAATGGCTCTGGTTGCGTGCTTGTTTAGTGCGTGCATGAACTGGACAAGGGATGGAAATAATCGTGAGAATGAACCTATGAGGAAAGATGGCCAGAATGGTCAAAATGGTGAGAACGAACCCCACAACGATGGAATTCCCCCACATAAATTTGCATGTGTCCTAGATGACACCTGTCTTTCCAGGAACTTGTTCCTCTCCATTTGGAGTTTCTTTCCTCTCCCCAAACGAACTTAGGATAACTGGGTTTATTTCCCAAACTTTAGTAATTTAGGAAATACATTATAATATTCCTTGGGTTAATCTCTCAAGCTTAGCCCCTTTTCCTAGCATCTCAGCCCCCTTTCCCTTTCCCTTCCTAGTGGCTCTTAGTCCCCCATAATTCTTTCTTCATGATTGGTCTACACAGAATGATGTATTTTTATTAATAATATGCATAATTACAGATACAAAAATAGGCTCTCTGGCCTTAGCATCTAGGCACTCCAACCTAATAAACATATTATTCTCCCAACTTATAAATACTTGGCTCACCAAGCTATAAACATCATTAAACATCATTACAATTCAACAGGGGCTCGACCTTTGGGTATTACAATCGATGCAAGGTAAATGATATCTATTTTTAATTGTCATTTTGTTAAGTTGTCGATAGTCTATACATAGTTGTAAGGTTCCATCTTTCTTTGTAACAAATAGTATTGGTTCTCCCCAAGGAGATACACTTGGTAGAATATAATTTTTTTCTAATAACTCTTGAAGTTGATATTTTAGTTCATTAAGTCCCAATATATTCATCCAATATGGATACTTGTAATCCAACATCACTCCTGGTAATAAGCCTATGAATAAATCTATCTCTCTCTTAGGAGGTAATCTAGAAATCTCTTGGAATAGGCTCTTGGAATTATTGTAACATAGGGAAATTTTCTATATCCCTCTTATTTTCTTCTTTTTCCTTATCTATCACATGGACAACAAACACTTTGCATCCCTTAAGAACACATATTATGAGAGGCAAATTTGACATCTTCCTAATACTAATGGTTCTTGGTATTCCTTTGATACCAATAATGTTACCATTGTCATCTACATAAGTAAATTTTTTATGATAGAATTTTAGAATTACCTTATCTTTTTCTAACCCATCCATACCGATTAATACATCATATGATCATAGTTTAAAAACATTTAAATATTCTTGAGTTTTAAAGCCATTCATACTAATTTCACATCCTTTAACAAGATTTGTAACCATCCTTTTTGTTTCTGTAGCAAGTTGTACTAGTCACGCCTTTTCAAAATTTTCTTTTTGTAACTTACAAATTTCTACTATTTTAGGTTAAACATAACTTAGACTAGCACCTGGATCAGTCAAAATGGAAATTGGTTGATTATTCAACATACCTTCTACCTCCACCATGGAAGTTTGATGATATCCTTGTCTATTGTCCAAGTCTATGCTTATATTTGGGGTACTCCTTGCTATTTCACCAACTGTAGTATCTTCTTGAGTTGTTTGTATATTTTTGTTTTTTTTTCTTTCAGTGAGGACAATCCTTGAAATAATGCAGTTCACCAAACTCCCAACACTTTACTAGTTCTTTTTGGGAATTTTCTTTGTTATAAGAATTTGTTGGTTTCACATTTTTATTATCAAATAGGTTATAAGGATTATTATTTCTATAGCTATTTCCCTGAAACCCTTTTGCAATGTTCTTATTTCTTACCCTTCCAATTTTTAGTATTTTCATTTCTTCTTTTATATTTTTCAAAATATAATTTAGCCTTACGCATAGATTCTTATAAAGTATTAGTATTGTCAAATTCAATCCTATATTTATATGAGGTAGGTAGTGTAATGTCCCCAAGGTCGAGCCCTATTGTAAATCTTGTTTATGAAATGAATTGTAAATATGTTTTATAGGCTAGTGAGCCGAGTTTATATAAGCTAGTGGGCTTATGTGATTGTTAGGCCAGAGAGCCTAAGTGTTGAAGGCCAAGAGCCTGATTTTGTACTTGTATTTATGCGGAACAGTAATAAAATATAACATCGTCGCGTGCAGACCGACCACAATGAATGAGTGATGGGGGACTAAGCTTCCATAGAGTGGGCAAGGGATTAGGGGTTGGAAGGTGGGAAGAGGGGATAAGTGTTGAGCCTAGCGGGATTAAGTCCTTGGGAATAATATTTTAATATTATTCCAAAAGACATGTGAATACTATGTTTTATCCTAAGTTCTTTTGGAAGGACAAACAACTTTTGAATGGAAGGAACGCATGCTGAAGAAATGCATGCAGTTGCATGGGTGAAAAATGTTAACCCAGGCGCATGAAAATAAATTGGCTGAGATGAGCCATGTTGGGGGTTCCTCCTCCATTCTACCTGACCATGTGAGCGTGAACCCGTCCGACCTCTACAAGGGATACCCTCGTGTGCTTTGAAACAAAAAGGCATGTGTCTATGTTTACTTCTGGAAGGCTGGTACACCCCTTTAGTTGTGAACCATTAAGTCTGATTCGACCCCTGCGTGGACAAATCGTCATGCATCCCTGAGAACCAGAGCGTGAGTCTATCCCGTGCTACCAGATTGAGAAGACGAAAGTGTCCCATCCATGCTAAGCCAGGTTATGTTGTTGCACCTATCTGTTGCTGCCTAGGGGTGTTTGTGTCTGAATTCCTGTTGATTGTGGTGGATGTGTAGTGTTTGACCATGTGTGGCTTCTTGTTCATTCGTACAACACTCTCTCCAGGTGAGAGAGTGTGCTGAGGAAGGAGAGAGTTCCTGGAAGGAACCCTGTAGCTGTCGCAGATCTTGGAGAATTCTGGTCCGCCCTGTTGCTGAAACCCAAGGCAAGGGAGGTTAGCAACCGAAGGACTGTCTAGGTGACAGAAGGTGTATACTCCTGGGGTGGAACATGCATGTGGGGAAGGAGAGTCTGTGGGAAGTGAGTATGAGTGGTTCCTGGGAGAGAATTCCTTCCTTGTGCCCATGTGTTTTCCCTATAACCTCAGCCTAGCCAAGGATTCCTTGCCTTGGGGTGGAGCTTAGTCCCAGCTCATGGGTGACCTACTACTGAGCTTGATGAGAAGTGAGGTCTAAAGCTGGGAGGTTCATGGAAGTCCTGCACCTGGTTGGTGGAATTACCACCATTTTCAAAGATAAGTACCAGATGATGTTTCAATTATGTTACTGCATGACTGTGTATTTATAATTATCATGTACTCTATTGTGCATATGAATTAATGTTAAAGCAATTTATTATTTATAATAACAATAATTTTTATGCTCACTCTGATTTTAAATGTGTTTAACCTGTTTTAAATGCATGTCATATATATATATATATAAGCATGAGATTGTTATTTTGCGAAGTAGCGCCTACCCGGCTGATGGAAAGGGGGCGTTACAGTAAGGTATCAGGGCATTACATATTCAAATGAAAGAGTGCTACAGTATGGTATCAGAGCCAAGGTTTCGACGCCGAGCCTAGATGGATTGAGTGGTCTTTGGACCGAGGGTTTGAGGAGAAATTGTGTCTGGAGGACCAATTTCAGACCTTTGAATGCTCCTGAGCATCAAGGAGTTACTTGACCATGTTACCAAGCTCAGGAGGTGTAGCGGTGTTATGAAATTGGAGATGATGTGGTATCTGGCCACAGGGAGAGAGGACTCCACACCAAAAGTGTTGGAGCCGTAGGATTTGTTCGGGGAAAAGGAGAACCCTCGTGACTGTTAGATCTGGAAAATGTGTGCAGGGTTTAAAAACCCTTTGGAGTGGCACAGGAACATGGAAATCACGATACGTGAAAATCCAAATTCGTCAATACCATCCATCGGGGGGAACACGTGGCTATCGGACGACTTTTCGGCACCCGAGAAACCAAAAGGGAAATAACCTTGTTTTCGCAAGTCGCGAAATAGCGAAACCCAAAATTCTGAAATGATCTACACTGTAGATCGTAAGATAGGAACTTGACCACTGGATCAAGTGGAGGGGTAGACAGTAATTTTAGTATTTTGGCAAATGAAAGTTTGAGAGGTGTGGATGCACGAAATCTCGATGCCTGAAACCCTGAAACGCCGAAAGGATCTGCATCATAGATTTGAGAAAGGTCTAATCGTTGGATTTCACTTGGAACAGACATGGACACATGGGTGTGTACCACATGCCAATGGGATAAAAGAAAAGTGATCATGGTGGGACCCGATGACATCACCATAGATAATGTGAACCGTCCTGAGGGTACCACTTGCCACTGTAGATGTGCAGATAGTTGTGCTATGTGGGCCCAAAGGATAAAGTAAATCAGGATTTCTAGATTCACAAAGGAGGAGCATGAGGGCTCAACACTCCAAATCATGAAGTCGTGAGTTGCGAGAGGTGCTATCACTTAGCCCTAGCCTATGGTTATATGTAGCAGGTGCTAGCAAGGAGGGATCCATACTCGTATCGCATCTCGAGTATAAATGTTTGGAGGAAAAAGAGTCGAGGGTCTTCGACTCGTGAACTCCCAAGATTGCGAAGTTGTTAAAGGTGCCTTTGGTTACAAGGGTAGGGAGAAAGAGGGAGCTATCACCTAAAAGTGAGTATGAGATTCTCGTGGACCGAGACCCCAAAAATAGAAGTCCCAAAATTTGCCGAGCCAAACAGAGCTTAGGAAACTTAATGGAATCGAAATGTTTTTCTTGTTCATGTTGGTTTATGAGTGTTGTAAGTTTCTTGGAGGTTTAAGGGCCTGACAAACTTTGGTTGATTGCACATTATGGGTGAAGATTTCAATGAGTGTCAATTCAACCGTGAATCTATGCTAAGTATAGAAATGGAAAAGGTACAGATTGCCTCTGAAACAGAGGATGAAAGGGTAGGAAGGGATGTCAACTTGGGAGTCGAAGGATCAAACTCTAATGGGCATGGAAAAGAGTTGGATAAGGAAGGACATATGATGAAACTCATTGAAAGATTGTAGAAATATGCCCGGGCTCATCGAGCTGATAGCCGAAATCTCATGAGGGTTAGGGATCAATAGGGAGAATTCAACTTAAAAATGTTGAAGAGCCTGGAAAGAATAGAAAGGATGTTAGAGAAGGGGAGTGGCTCAAGAAAGACAGAGAGTCACAATACCCCTGAGAGAATAAGAAGATCGAGGAGTGGTAGCAGACATCATCATCTCTCCCCAAAGCATTCCAGCAGGGAAGCGCATAGTAGTTCAAGCTTGTCCCCTACTAGAAAACACCGAAGATCTGGAGTGGATGAATTGAAAGGGGATATGAACAAGATCAAGCCTCCAACGTTTGATGGAGAAAATAAGAAGGAGGAAGATGTTGAAACATGGTTGCTTGGCATGAGTAAATATTTCCAACTACAGAATTATTCCTCTCATGCAGAAGGAAGAATTGTGATGTATCAATTGAAGGGAAAAACATCCATGTGGTGGGATCAGTTTTTGCAGGTGTAGCACATTAGTGAGAAAGATATCACTTGGAAGGATTTCAAGAGGTATTTCGAGAATAAATACCTGAATAAAAGATACTATGACAGAAATATGAAGGAGTTCTTTGAACTCAAGCTAGGCAGCATGACCATTGATGAATACGAACGAAGTTTCTTGGAACTATTGAAGTATGTTCCATTCATCAAAGATGAGGCTGTCAAGATTCAGAGGTATCTGAGTGGACTTCCACCTACCATTGGTGACAAGATTCAGTATGATGGTCCTAAGACTATGGAAGAAACAATAAGAAGGGATAAATGCTTATATGAACAACAAAGAGAAAAGCCTACCTTTTGGAAGGCTTGGGTTGATCAGAAGAAGTTCAGGAAGGAGCAGAGGCAGAAGGGAAACAAGCCTCCCTTTCTCAGAAATAGTCCTCAGGGACAACCATCTTTCAGAGAGCCCAGGAAGGCTGAAGTGGGTGAGAAAATGCCTAGACTTCCACCTATGGAGTGTTGTAAAGGGAACCATAGGTACAGGGACTGCCCCCACAGAAAAGATAAAGCGAGAATCGTCCACAATGTTCAGCAAGTTGAAATAGTGGAGGATATGGGCAATAGGATGCTAAGGATCTATGCAGCCCTAGACAACAAGAAAGCATAATTTCAATCACGCATGATTGAAGTGGAAGGTATGATCAACAACTGACCATTTATTATTTTAATTGATTCTGGGCTAGCCATAGTTATGTATATCCTAGGGTGGTGGAAAGTTTGCATTTATCAAGAAGCAAACATGAAAGGTCTTGGTTAGTGCAGTTGTCTATAGGAACCAAGAGGAAGGTCACTGAATTGGTTAAATCCTATTCAATAGACATGAATGGATTGAGAATGAAGGTTGAATTGAATGTTCTGCCTTTAGGCTCTTATCACTACTTAATTGGGATGGACTGGTTGGACCAGCACCATGCCCTCCTGTACTATCATAACAAGAGGTTTACATGCTTGGATGAGGAGGGAAATTGGAAAACTGTTTAAGGAATTCCTAGAGTTGTGGCTGTTAGAGAAATCTCAGCCATGCAGCTGAAGAAGTGTTATAGGAAAGGCTGTCAATTATTTGCAGCCCATGTGGAGGAAGGATACAAAGATGAAGTCTCAAATATTGGAGACCATGAGGTACTCACAGAGTTCAAGGATGTATTTCAGGAGGTACCTGGACTACCTCTGAAGAGAGACATCGATTTTTCTATAAATTTGATGCCTAGAGCAGCTTCGGTGTCGAAATCTCCTTATAGAATGAGTAAGCCAGAGATGAAAGAGTTTCAATTGTAGCTCGAAGAGATTCTAAATAAGGGGTACATTCACCCCATTGTGTCACCTTGGGGTGCCCCGGTCCTGTTTGTGAATAAGAAGGATGGGACGTTGAGGTTGTGCATTGATTTCTGGCAGTTGAACAAGGTAACTGTCAAGAACAAGTATTCGATCAGCTGAAGGGTGCATTTTGATCAGCTGAAGGGTGCGAAAATATTTTCAAAGATAGATATCCAATCAGGATATCACCAGGTAAGAATAAAGGATGAGGATTTCAGCAAGACCGCCTTTAGAACAAGGTACGACCATTCTGAGTTCATAGTGGTGCCATTTGGACAGTCAAACGCACCTACTGTTTTTATGTGCTTGATGAATGGTGTATTCAGGAACTATTTAGACAGGTTTGTCATAGTCTTCCTGGATGACATCTTGGTGTATTCAAAGTCAGAGGAAGAGCATGAACAAAACCTGAGGATGGTGTTGCAAGTGTTGAGAGAACACCAGCTGTATGCCAAGTTGAGAAAATGCTCATTTTATCAAAGACAGATCAATTACTTGGGAAATATTATTTTAGAAGAAGGGATCAACGTGGATCCTAAGAAGGTTGAGGCCATTTGAGAATGGTCAGCACCAAGGAATGTGACAGAAGTTAGATCCTTTATGGGTTTGGTGGGCTATTATAGAAGCTTTATCGCAGGGTTCTCAAAGATAGCTCACCTTATCACCTCCTTGCAAAGGAAGGAGAAAAAGTTTTAGTGGACTGAAGAGTGTGAAGAGAGTTTCCAGCGATTGAAGTAGTTGTTAACTAGCACTCCAATCCTGAGAATTGCAAATCCAAATATGGATTTCATGGTGTGCATAGATGCGTGTAAGGAAGGGTTGGGAGGAGTTCTCATCCAAGATGGATTTGTAATCTGTTATGAGTCTAGGAAATTGAAAGAGCATGAAAAGAATTATGCCACTCACGATTTGGAGATGGAAAAAATCATCCACGCTCCGAGGAAATGGAGACATTACCTCATGGGAAGAAGATTTGAATTGAGAATAGACCACCACGGTCTGAAATATTTGTTTGAGCAGCCAACCTTAAACTCTATACAAAGCAGGTGGTTGGAGTTTCTGTGTGAATACGACTTTGATATCAAGCATATCAAAGGGAAGGAAAACAAGGTGGTTGATGCACTCAACAAAAAGGTGCATGAATTGCATGCTACAGCCATTAGCATGTACAGGACTGATATTAAGGATAGAATTTTGGAAGCTGCAAGTGTCGATTTGCAGTACAGAGATTTGGTAGAAAAGATACAGTAGAGTGAAAGGCCACAGAAAAGGGAAAGTTACACCTTGGAATCTAATGGATTACTTATGTATAAAGACAGAGTGTATATACCCAATGTCTAAGAATTGAAACTTGTGATTCTAAAAGAAATGGATAATGTGACATATGTTGGACACCCTGGATATCAGAAAACTGTGGAAACAGTCAAAATCCATCACTTTTGGTCGGGTTTGAAGAGGGAGATCGTTGAATACATCACCAGATGTATGGAATGCCAGAAAGTTAAGGCTGAGCATAGGCACCCAGCAGGGTTACTGAAGCCTTTACCCATTCTGGAATGGAAGTGGGAAGTGGTGACCATGGATTTTATTGAAATATTGCCCAGAATGAGCAAGCAGCATGAATCGATCATGGTTGTGGTGGACAAGCTTACAAAATCTGCCCATTTTATTCCACTGAAAACCACTCACAAGGAAGCAGATGTTGTTGATATCTTCTTAAAATAAGTGGCATGCTTGCAAGGAATTCCTATAACGATTGTGTCTGATAGGGACCCGAAATTCACCTCAAATTTATGGAGAGGATTGTTCAAAGGATTCAGAACGAATCTAAATTTTAGTACAGTGTATCATCTCGAGTTTGATGGACAAACAAAGAGGGTGAACATAGTAATAGAGGACATGCTAAGAATGTACGTGATGGACAAACCAACAAGATGGGAAGACTACCTGCATTTGGTAGAATTCGCCTACAATAATGGGTATCATGCATCATTGAAGATGAGCCCATTTGAATCACTTTATGGAAGAAAGTGACAAACTCCAGTGAGCTGGGATAATCCAGCTGACAGAGCAGTAGTTGGGCCAGAGTTGCTCAATGAGATGGAAAACCAAATGATAAGAATTAAACAGAATTTGAAAGCTGCCTAGGAAAAGAAGAAAAGTTATGCTGATAAGAACAGAACCCACAGAGAATTCAAAGTGGGTGATCATGTTTTCCTAAAAGTGAAAACTAACAGGAGTTCCCTGAAGCTAGGAAGTTGCGCCAAGTTAGCAGCAAGATACTGTGTGCCTTTTGAAATCCTGGAAAGGATTGGGCCACTTGCATACGTGCTCGCATTACCTGCATCTATGACTGTACATAATGTGTTTTATGTTTCACTGCTTAAGAAATATATACCTGATGTTAATCATGTTATCGATTGGAATGTGATTCAGGTGGAACCAGAAGGTGTCCTGCAAGTGCATCCTGTGCGCATATTGGATAGGAAAAGAAAACAGCTCCAGAATCGATCCATAGAGCTTGTAAAGGTCCAGTGGACTTGGTACAGTCCCGAGGATGTGACATGGGAACATGAATATGTTATGCGGGCAGAGTACCCGCATCTTTTTAGAAATTTTGAAAAGCTTGCAAATGCAATGTAAAGTTGCACTGAGGACAGTGCAGAAATAAGGGGAGGGGGATTGTAATGTCCCCAAGGTCGAGCCCTATTGTAAATCTTGTTCATGAAATGAATTGTAAATATGTTTTATAGGATAGTGAGCCGAGTTTATATAAGCTAGTGGGCTTATGTGATTGTTAGGCCAAAGAGCCTAAGTGTTGAAGGCCAAGAGCCTAATTTTGTACCTATATTTGTGCGGAACAATAATAAAATATAAACATCGCCGTGTGTAGACCGACCACGATGAATGAGTGATGGGGGGATAAGCTTCCATAGAGTGGGAAAGGGATTAGGGGTTGGAAGGTGAGAAGAGGGGCTAAGTATTGAGCCTAGTGGGCTTAAGTCCTTGGGAATAATAATTTAATATTATTCCAAAAGACATGTGAATAATATGTTTTATCCTGTGTTCTTTTGGAAGGGAAAACAACTTTCGAATGGAAGGAACACATGCTGAAGGAATGCATGCAATTGCATGGGTGACAAATGTCAACCCAGGCACATGAAAATAAATTGGCTGAGATGAGCCGTGTTGGGGGTTCCTCCTTCATTCTACCTTATCGTCTAAGCGTGAACCCGTCCGACCTTTGCAAGGGATACCCTCGTGCACTTTGAAACAAAAAGGCTTGTGTCTATATTTGCTTCTGGAAGGCTGGTACACCCCTTTAGTTGTGAACCATTAAGTCTAAGTCGACCCCTACGTGGACAACTCATCACGCATCCCTAAGAACCAGAGTATGAGTCTATCCCGTGTTGTCAAATTGAGAAGACAAAAGTATCTCGTCCCTACTAAGTTGAGTTATGTTGTTGCACCTTTCTATTGCTACCTGTGGATGTTCATGTTTGAATTCCTGTTGACTGTGGTGGATTTGTAGTGTTTGACCCTGTGTGACTTGTTGGCCAGTCGTACAACACTCTCTCCATGTGACATAGTGTGCTAAGGAAGGAGACAGCTCGTAGAAGGAACCCTGTAGCTGCCACAGAGATCGGAGAATTCTGGTCCGACCTATTGCTGAAACACAAGGCAAGGGAGGTTAGTAGCCAAAGGACTATCTAGGTGACAGAGAAGGTGTATACTCCTGGGGTGGAACAGGCATGTGGGGAAGGAGATTCTGTGGGCAATGAGTATGAGTGGTTCCTAGGAGAGAATTCCTTCCTTGTGCCCATGTGTTTTCCCTGTAACCTCAGCCTAGCCTAGGATTCCTTGCCTTGGGGTGGATCTTAGTCCTAGCTCAGTGGTGACCTACTGCTGAGCTTGATGACCAACATGGTCTAAGGCTAGGAGGTTCATGGAAGGACTGCTCCTGGTTGGTGTAATTACCACCATTTTCAAAGATAAGTACCAGATGATGTTTCAATTATGTTACTGCATGACTGTGTATTTATAATTATCATGTACTCTGTTGTGCATATGAATTAATGTTAAAGCC
>JZKD02S2125836.1:534955-559495 GCA_000966675.3 Picea glauca
CATCTTCTTCCTTCAACTTGTAAACCCATTTATTCTGCAATGCTCTTTTTCCTACAGGAAACTAAACCAAGTCCCAAGTATGGTTATTTACCAAGGAATCCATTTCCTATTTCATCCCTTGCTCCCACTTTTTTTTGGTGTCTACATGTATTGCCTCTTCATAACATTCTAGTTCACTAGAATCAGTCAACAATAAATAATACAATGAAGGAGAATATCATTCAGGGGGTATACTTGACCTGGTAGATTTTCTAACAACACTTGCAGGTGTTTGAGGTACTTGTTTCTCCTGCTGCTGTACATTCTGATTTTTTGGTTCCTTTGGAATTTGTTTTTCAGTGATCTCATCAAGCACTATGTATTCTTGTTTTTCTTTTTCCTGTTTCTTTCCCTAGAACTTATCCTTGTACATGACCTTCTCATTGAATATGACATCTCTACTCCTAACAATTTTTTTATTTTCATAATCCCATAAGAAATAACCAAAAACATTAACACTATATCCAATAAAGGTACACTTCTTGGATTTTTCTTCAAGCTTTGTTCTATTTTCTTTATCAATATGGAAAAATGTTTCACAACCGAAAGTTTTCAAAAGAGAATAGTTTACCTTTTTCCCTATCCATTCCTCCTCTGGAATTCTACCATCCAAAGAGATTGAAGGTACTCTATTTGTTAAGTAAGAAGAAATGTCTACAACATCTTCCCAGAACTATAAGGGAAAACTAGCATGTAATCTCATACTCCTTTCACGCTCCATGATTGTCCTGTTCATCCTTTCTGACACATAATTTTCTTGTGGTGTTCTTGGAAATGTCTTCTCTATACGAATCCCATGGTATGAACAATAATCATCAAACGCCTTGGTGTAATATTCTCCTCCATTATCTGATCTGAGACACTTCAAACTTTTTCCTATCTCATTCTCAACCAAAGATTTCTATTTCTTAAAAGTATAAAAAACATCAGATTTTTGTCGAATGCAATAAAACCATGTTTTTCTAGTTTCATCATCAATAAAAGTAACATAATAATGAGATCCACCAAGATATGATACTTGATTTGGTCCCCATACATCTGTATGTGCAAGCTCTAACCTTTCATTCTTCTTTTCTTTTTCGACTATGAGAAATCTGACTCTTATGTTTTCCATAAACATAATGCTCACAGAAGTCCAAATCAATTTGTTTAAGATCTGGAAAAAAAATTCTTTTGTGAAGTATCTGCATTCCCTTCTCACTCATGTGTCCCAGCCTATGATTCCACAGCGTTGTATCCACTCCTATAGAAGCTAAAGAGATAGAAGAGTCAGTATTACTAGTACATAAATACAATGTACCTACCTTCTCTCCTTTTTCTATCACCAATGATTCTTTAATGACCTTCCACGTCTTATCTATAAATATGGATATACAACCTTCACTTTCCAACTGCCCTTTTGAAATTATATTTTTCCTTAAATATGGAACATGTCTTACCTCTTTCAACAACCATTTGTTTCCATTGTGTTGCTTTATTTTTACCTTTCCCATTCCAACAATTTTGCATGGTGCATCATCACCCAAATGAACCTGTCCAAAATCACCTTGAACATAATCTGGAAATTGTTTCCTATGGAGTGTGGCATGAAATGAAGCCCCTGAATATACTACCCAAGACTCAGAAATATTATCTACATAAAGAATCAAAACATCTTGTAAAACATCACCTATTACATTTGCTTTCTTATTTTCCTCTTGTTTTACATCTCTTTGTTTCTTTGAATCTCTACAGTCTTTCTTCAGATGTCCTTTATTCCCACAATTTTAGCACTCTATCTTTCCAAATATGGATTTAGATCTTCCCTTCCTAGAATTCTCGCAGTTCCCTTTGCCCTTTCCTCTATCATTATGTCTTCCCCTGTTCTCCATGTTCAATGCATTACCTGATGTCTCACCTGTGATTTTTCGTCGCATTTCCTCACTAAGGATAAAACCAACAACATCATCAAATTTTAAAATATTTGAACCAGAGACAGAGTTACTTATAGCCATGACCAGGTCGTTCCAGCTTTCTGGCAATGAGCACAAGATTAGAAGAGACCTGACCTCATCATCAAAGTCCACTTTTACAAAACTTAGTTGATTAGTACCCGTATTAAAATCATTTAAATGATCTACAATAGACCCACCTTCTAACATATTCATATTAAATAAACTCTTCATTTGAAATACCTTAGCCAAGGGTTTTTCATACAATTTAGCCAATGCGTCCATCAAATCCTTCGTTTTCTTTTCTTTCGAAATATTGAAAGCCATCGATGTTGTTAGGATTAACTGTATCATTCCTAGAGCCTTTCTGTCAAGAATTCATCCTTCATGGCCATCATCTTCTTTGCTACTCTGTCCAATGGTAGGAATAGATCCTTCTGATATAAATAATCTTCCATTTGCATCTTCCATAACTAGAATTTTTGGCTGTTAAATTTCTCGACCCTAAACTTTCCATCTTCCGCCATTGCTCCCACTCAAACCAAGAACCCTCTTTTCCTGCGAGTTACCTTTCCCTCTGATACCAGTTGTTAGAAAAATAGGACCCTGGAGAAATAAAATATAATAAATGCAGAAACAAAACACAGAAGATACACAATACAATGGAGACATAGATTTATGTGGTTCACCCAGTGTGGGCTACATCCACGAGAGAAATTTCTAGGAACTTCCTTTATTATTGTCCAGTAAATTAATGGATACAACCTATATCAAACCTATTGTAACTTCGTCTTCTTTCTCTCACACTCTCCTATCTCATAATACAATATTCGCCATCATGCATAGTCACAATACATTTCTCTCATAACAAAGGGTTGCCTTCTCAGGAAAAAAACCCTAACATAATTTATACCATTAGATCTACGAAATTATAATGAACGGTCTAGATTTACAATGAAATTACAATATACATTTATAAGGCAATTTTTCCTTCGAGGGATTCGCCCCCGAACCCCTGCCGAGGGCCTGCTTTCCCATGGACCCCATAGAGGGGGTAACCCCCCTCTGTAATCCCTCGCATGGAAGAGTGTACATACTTCTGGGGTGTAAATACTTCATGGGGCATAAACACAACTGAAAAAAAAAATACCTCTTAATCAAGAAGACAATCAGGCTCCACAACCAATTGATACCATACAGGGATGGAAAGCATAATGTTAGGAAGGGTAAGGGTTGCAACTACATGGAATGCTTGGACTCCAGGAGGGGGTTAGAATAAGGATATTTGGTTAATTGCTTGGGGGAATATCTCCCAAACTGGGATTTTCCCCTGGAAAGGGGGGGCGGGATTGGGGATAAGTGGTGCAGTGGGGTTCTTAGGGAATTCTCGAGGTAATAGTTCTTCAATTGGTGGAATGTCAATGTGAGGAAAGGCCTCAGTGGGAGGAATGGTGTCTCTGATGTCTGTTCCATTGGAAGATATTGTACACACTTGTGTTGAAAGGCATAAGAGGGATGGTGCTCCATCATATTCCCCCAACAAATATGGGTCCTTGAAAATTTCGGGACCCATGTCGATGATTGAATAAGAATCTGATCTTGTGTGGAAAAGGGGGAGAATTTTATCAATGTTGGCGGAATGGTTAGGCTCATAATGTGTGATTTGGTCAATTGTGACGATTTTCCTATTGTGGGGCAACATCATCATTCAAAACGGAGAAGAGGCTACCACCTTCATAGAATACATGTAGCTACGTCTGAACAAGATATTGTAATCGAGTGGGGAGTCGATAACTTCAATGTTGATGAGGATGGTTTTTTCCCCAAATTTGATGGGGAAATTTTGGAAGATCCCTTCAGGGGACGAGGGTCAACCATCATAATCTTGCAGGGTAATGGAATATGGTACTATCTCGGGTGAGCCGAGTTTTGGCTAGAATACTTTGGACATGATGCATGTGGATGCACTTTCATCGATGATACATTGATTTACTGTGATGTTCTAGATTTTAACTGGTATCTGAAAAATCTACCAGGGCGGGGAGGTGTGGTTCTCTGCTATCTAGATCAAAGGTGATTAGTCTAGTATCATCCGGGTCGACTACCCCTAAGGTGGAAAGCAAGGATTTTCATTGAGTTGGAAAGGTTTGGAGGACCTTCAATATAGACATGGATGAAGGAGACTAAGCTAAGTCATCGACCACACTGTAGTTATGGGATTCCCTAGCATGAGGGTTATTGAAATTCCATCATAATGGAATGTGAGGTATGTGAATGTTTGGTTCAATGTTAGGGATTGGAATCATCAAGGGTTGTCTGTTTGTAGTTGGAATCACTTTCTAAGTGGTTGGGGTAGATTCAGGGGGAACACCATACTTGAAACCACGTGTTTGCAAAAGAATTTATTCTTCGCTGGTAAGGAGGATGTTGTGATTAGTCGGATTTCCAGGTTGAATGGGACCTGGGTTTTCATACTACCCCATTTGTGGTGGGACAAGGTGTACCTCCTGTTGGGTATTCATCACACCTTAGTTTGGAATGTGGTTTTTCAAAACAGCTGGAGGTGGTTGTTGCAAATATTGTTGTGGGTCATGTTGAGGGGCAGGCGGCACTAGGGGACGTTGTGTGTTCATGGAGTCTTTCATCTATTTGAATTCAGAAATTTGGGGCCAATGGTGTGTATAGTGTCCATACTCACCACAGAGAGTGCTAGGGAAGTTAGTCCTAATATTTTTTTTGTTCTTTCCTTTTCGTTTTTTATTATTGTCCCCTTGGGGGTTCTAGTTGCCTTGATTTTTGTTTTCCCCAGCGGGATGGTTCTGTTGGGGGTTATTTCCACCTGGTCCTGGGTTATTATTTTTTTGTTTTTTCCATTTATTCTTGGAATTAATCAGCTGATGGGCTAGATTTTTCACATTCAATTATTCAAAAAACTGAATCTGTTGAATGGGAAAGGGATGAACAAAATTAACGTCAGCATAAGGGTGTCCTTTTGGAGGAGAAACTAGTCATGGAGGACTAGGAAATGGAAAGTACATATTTTTTGGGGGGCTCAATCCATATAATGTATAGGAAGTTGAAGTACCTCCACAACTTTTATGGTTGCATGGAGGGGTTGGGGGTGGACCCACATTTGATGGAGGGACTGGATGCATCTCGGGTACAGGTGGGGGTCCCCCCAACGGCTGAGGGGGAAAAATAGGATAGGACTATTGGTATGTGGGTGGAGGGTAATAGGATGGCCCTCCATATGGTTTTGGATATCGAGGTGCACCATAAATAGGTGGTGGTTATTTGTAAGGTTGTGTTGAGAACTCATCACACCCTAAAAATCCTTTATCAAATTCTTACTTTTGCGTACCACTTGATATTCTGCACTGTCTGATTCGATTTAATTTTGAGAAATGATTTTTTCTTTTCTTATTTTCATGACTCTCATCACCTTTTCAAGTTTCTTGAACTTATGAAACTCCATTAATAAAAATACCTTAGCACCTAAATAAAGAATCAATAGCCAAACACTCCACCCAACGCACTCGAGATCAACATTGGAAGGAATTCAAAGAAGAAAAAAGGAACCACTCAGAAACCATAGTCATCAAGAAATGATCTCCATTGGCATTAGCAGAAGGAATTTTTGGTTTGTGTTAAGTTTTTCACATAAAGATATCTCCGATAGTCGATTCCCCTTCAACATCGGTAAAAGATGGGGGCGATAGATGTCAATGAAGAACAAAAATATATTGTAGATAGTCAATGCCCGATGCACTTTATCGGAATCGGGGAAAACCCAAAAGGATCAAAACAAACATTATGACCATGATAAAATTTATCCCTGATATTCAATCCATGATGCATTTTCGGCATCGGGACTTTTTCAAGGTTGCCGATCCAAAAGAAATTTGATGGGTTTATCACCGATCACTAATCTTGAGCAATTTTTGGCATCGACAAGATAAGGTTTGTTTTAGAACGAATAACTTAAGGAAATTCTTGACTCCAATTAATACAAGCGAATTAAGTCATTGGTATTCCACGCCATGTGTCTTTACCAGGTAAGAGGGTCATATAGTCTAGTTCTACCCCGAGTGATTCTTGGTTCCCTAGGTCCAAGGCACACCTCCGAGTCATATTTTTTGCATCATCATTGTACAGTAAGATAAATTTACATCGTATCTTTATGCAGGAGGATATCAACGAAATCGTTCATAGCACAACCCCGATCCCTGATCCACCCACTGAAAGAGCGACATGACGAGACTTTTTTAGCGTTAGATATGATCGTATTTTGAGTATTTAAGGAGATAATTAATACTTGATCCTACATTAGTTTCTACCTCATGCATTTTTGGCTCAAAGGAAAATCCAAGGTTCAACACTTAACAACACACCAACAAAACCCTAACTACCATCCCTTTCAGAAACACCTACAAAGTAGGTGAGGTCTCACCTGAGGTAGAAGTAGGGGGGTTACAGAACGTAGGTCTCTGTAACCAATATGGGACATAGATATGTGATGATAACACTTCTCACAATCGTCTATTAACACATAAGGTTAACATGCATTAGTTCATTATCCTTATCAACATCGCAGAACATATCTAAGATAGATATAGTGCAGTAACAAAAAAGATTATGTACTTCAAACACTTATCATTTAGCACTCAGTTAGATATAGCATTCTAACATAAGTAATGCATTTAATCAACACATACATATTCATATCTAATATAAGCACGACCAAAACATAACAGATATAACATTGCACAAAGAAAACCAAGACATAAGATATACATGGTTCAACCCAGTGTGGGGATACATCCACCAACCGCTTCGCCTTCTTTAGTATTCGTCAATCTCTTACATTCAGTTACTCTTGTGCATTAAGACATAGATTCAAGCTTTTCACCAGACAAGATATTTGTGCACTGAGCGCCAGATCCTTCTCCCAAAACTAGGTTATGGCACAGAGCCAATTCTTTATCAAGCACAAAGCCTTAACACATATACATCATGTTGCAAAAAGAAACTCAAACTACTTGCACTTAGCTACAATGACTTCTCTCTTCTCTATTTCTACCATACATTCTTACGTATTTATACTTTTACAATCCCTTACAATAACACCTAATCATGGGTAAACACCATGGGCCGACATCCCATATTCCCATTACAAAAACCCTAGAGGACCCCTTACTGGGTCCACATAGCCCACAAAATCGGTGAGATCTACGATCTCATGTCCTCTTAGGCACTCCATCTTCTAACATCGTGTCGAAGTTCAAAAGTGGGTCAACTTTGATCAAGGTTTCTTCAAAACTTGGTAGAGGGCCAAAAATCCCCCAACACTCACATGTGACTCGTCCTGAGTCACTCTAGTCTAGAAAATGTTGCTTCAAAGGCCTCGATCTTAACTTGAACTGCCTCGAATTTATTCTTCTCCTGAGACTCCTGCTCAACGAGCTTCTGGATCATTTTCTCTGTAACAGGCCCTTTTAGGTGTTGTTCTACTGATGCAACCACTTGGTCCAATTGAGAGCCCTGACCATCAATCTCTTCAAACATCTTGCAGGATTCATCCTGCATAGGTTGCATCTTCTGCATGAATTCCATCACCTTTCTCTGTAGGGAAGTGATCTTTTGCTGCAATGTGCACTGCTCCTGGGATCTCTTCATTGTTTCAACTGTAGTGAGTAGCTTCATGTGTGCCTGCATAAAAAATTCTTGTTGTTGTGCCTCCTGTAACTATGCTTCCAACTTCCTTAGCTCTGAATTCTCTGTGAGTCATTCATATGTTTGTGCACTTATATCACTCTATTTTTTACATTTCGAGGTGAGGGATTTGATTCTTAGAATTGTATTCTTAGTGGTCTCCTCTCTCTGGTCATGCACCTCCTACGGAGTGCTTGGTACTGCTTGGGACTCTAGTTATGTTATTCTAGCCTGAAGTTGTTGGAGGGTCTCAGGGAGCTTCACCACTTGAGCTTCAACCTACTCCTCCTGTTCCAATCCTGGCACAAAGTGACATGCCTTACTCACTACTTCTTTGACCATGTATCGCTCTATAAGAAACTTCTCCTTTTCTCTATGTAGCTGGGAGTTTTCCTCCTAGATCATCACCTAGAACTCTTCTCTCTCACTTTCATAGGATGTTAGACTACATCGCGCTACTTGTAATTGTTCTAAGGCTTCATCTTTCTCTTTTTTCAAGGATTTTGTAGCCTTCTCCTTCTCTTCCTGGATTCTCTGAAGTTGTCACACCCGCAATTCTTCTCAATTGGGTTGGTTCATCCTGCAATTCCATAAATGAATTTTATAACCATTCCAGAGCGTCGTTCTAATGGTTGGGGTGCCTCCAATGGTCATATAAATTCACCAAGGAAAAGTCCCATTCTGTGTGGTCCTGTTGTTCCAATGAGGTTCAAATCCTTGCCTTCTTCCCTATGATATGACTCTCTCTAACTATTTCTGGAATCCTCTTTCCATTCTTATTTTTATATTCCCCTAGCGTAGTGGCTTTGCACTATTGAGGGTCCCTCAAAGGGTATGAAGTTAATATCCCTTCTCTTAATACTTTCTAGGTGGATATACCTTTTTCTTGCATAGATAGGTTCTTTAAGCCTTCTTGCATTCTTTCAACCTTGATAACTAAATATTTTTCCTTCTGTCCCTCCTACATTGTTACTTTGTTCTGTTGCTTCGACTTATCCTCTCTTTCTTCTATTAGTCGATCTATTTTTCTAGCTATGAAATCCCTTTGTTCTTGCTTTTTCTTTTATGTAGCTTCTTCATCTTCCTTCCTTCTGATCTGATCCTTCTCATCCAAGTCTTACCTAGAAAAAGTGGGAAAGGGGCATTGTCCCCAACAAACTTAATGACTTCAAATTCTTCTTCATTCGATGTTCCATGAAAAATAATAAGTACGTAACTCATCCACATAAAGTTGTCATCTTACCTTTAAACAATCCTATCCTTCCCAATGAAGGTACCATAGTGGGCTTTCCAAAAATTTCCCAAGTGTCTCCTGTCATAATATTCACTTGTGTTTCCTCATCCAAGATACAATTTATGTCGAAGTCTTTTATTCTTTCACTTATGCACTGTTTTACTTTCAGGATCTCTGGTAAACTGACATCTTTATGAACATCCATCATTTCTTCCAAATGTACTAATGCAGTCTGAAATTTCTCTGATTATTTCTCTTTATGACTTCCTAACATGCTCTTAGTCTCTTGAATTTCGTCATAGTTTTCTTGTCTTACGTTCATCCTTTCGAATTTAGCAATCATCCTTGGAAAATACTCAACCTCATGACCAACAATCTTACAACAAAGACAAATAGGACCTGTGTCAGATAATTCCTTAGCAATATGTCCTGGTCTTCTACAATTATAACACAAACTTAATCCTCTTTTTCTTTTAAATGTTCCCCAACCTCTTCTGTACTACACACTGGGATCACAGTGTTGGATCTGCAATCTGCAAAAAAAAATCCTAGGTTCATGCATCCACTTATTAGTCCAAAAACTCTTTCTATGCATAGGACTAACATATATTTCTTCATTTTCATTAAAATCAACTCTTTCTTTCAACAACACCCCAACCTTCAGACTAGGACAAAACCTATTAAAGATACTTAAATTCATGCTTTTGAAACAAAAATTTTCGCTTGTCTTTCTCTTGTCAAAGCACAAATCTCGCCGCTTTTAGGATGTTACCTCTTTTCTTCAGATCAGATTTATTTCTTAGCATAGAGATTCGTAATTCAAGTAGACTATTGTACACTTCAGTAGCACATCTATGCAGAGAGATTCTCTTTTCTTTATTTCAATTCCCAGCAATCACAGTTTCAGGTCCCGGCAATGGAACCATTTGTTGGCATAGGGGCAGACCCAGGGTTCAATTCTTAACAACACACCAACAAAACCCCAACTACCATCCCTTTCGGCAACACCTGCGAACCATGTGAGGTCTCACCTGAGGTAGAAACAGGGGGGGTTACAAGACACAAGTGTCTGTAAAAAAAATGGGACATAGATATGTGATGATAACACTTCACACAATCATCTATTAACACTTAGGGTTAACATGCATTAGTTCAATAGCCTTATTAACATCACAGTACATATCTAAGATAGATCTAGTGTAGTAACAACAAATATTATGCACTTCAAACACTTAGCACTTAGCACTCAGTTATATCTAGCATTCTAACATAGGTAATGCATTTAAGAAATACATACATATTCATATATAATCTAAGCATTGAGCAAAACATAATAGATATAACATTGCACAAAGAAGACCAAGACACAAGATATATGTGGTTCAACCCAATGTGGGTCTACATCCACCAACTACTTCTCCTTGTTTATTATTCATCAATATATTACATTCAGTTACTCCTGTGAACTAGGCCACAGAGTCAAGCTTCGCACTAGACAAGAGATTTGCACACTGACCTCCAGATCCTTCTTCCAAAACTAGGTCATGGCACAGAGACAATTCTTTATCAATAACAAAGCCTTAACACATATACATCTTGTTGCACAAAGAAAATCAAACTACTTGCACATAGCTACAAGGACTTCTCTATTCGCTACTTCTACTATACATTCTTACTTATTTATACTTTAAAAATACCTTACAATAAGGCCTAATCATGGGCAAACACCATCGGTTGACATCCCATAATCCCATTACAAAAACTCTAAAGGACCCCTTACTGGGTCCACATATCCCACAAAATCGATGAGATCTATGATCTCAGCTCTGCCTAGGCACTCCATCTTTGACCATAGTGTCGAAGTCCAAAAGTGGGTCAACTATGACCAATGTTTCTTCAAAACTTGGTCGAGGGCCAACATGCGCCAATCAAAACATCCATTTAAAATCACTGATAGAACAAATCACCACACACGCCTCCATCGTCAACCCACGATGAATTTAAGTTCTAGAGATTCGACGACAGATTTATTAAAAATTCACTCATAACTTGAATTGAATGGCTGATGCAACACAGTAAGATATTTTCTGTTTAAAATCCCTTGAGCCATTGTTAACGAAATCATTCTACGCGTAAAATAATTCCAGAGCATCTGAAGGAGCAAGACGAGCAACTCGAATGCTGGATCGATCCCATGATTGTCAAAATAACCAGGTTTTAACAAGCTTCAGAGGTATGTATCCGAGTCTATAAATTTGTTGGCTGTAATTTTTTATATGTGAGTTTTTTGGTTTTTTACAGAGTCCCTCAAATTCTATTTAAGTTGCAGGAACGATGTCACCGATAAATCCAACCACCACATGATCATCAAGAGCACCAAAGTTGAAAGAACCAGATATGGATCAGGGTTCTTCTCTGGGAACTGTGAGGAAATTGGAGTATGTCCCTAGGTTGGAGCCTATCATCAAGACAACAAAAAAGAATATTTTCATCCATCCCCCGACCTTTGGTGATATAGAGGCAAGAACAGGGTCCAAGGTGGCACTCCCACAATGGGGGGGATCTCTTTAACATGATTAGTCGATAAGAGTACCCATAATATGTCCCATAAAGTGATCCAAATGTAAGGGCGCTTGGTCAATAGGTGTTCCTGAACATATGACGATCGTATCTATATATGGTGGCAAGTAGAACCCCCATTTTTCCCTGCATATAAGTCCTGAAGTGGCTCATCGACCACACAGACACACATAAATGTTTAATTAATAATGACAATGGTGGTTATTTTGGAGTGTTCCTCCCGATAGAAGTTTAGAAATACTACAAACTTAGACACCCCGAGGAGCGGCTAAACACAGACTTCGTGGTGAATTTATACGAATGCTGTGACATCAGTCGGGTGATGGAGTCATGGTGGAGGGAGGACATGAATTTTACCAACCGGAGCACTGGTTGGTATGGGAAAACAAACTTAAGAGATCCATATGTCTATTTGATGGATCTCATTTTCTGATTGTACAGAGAGAAAGATTTCTCCAAGTTTTCAGAGGCTTGGATGCCTTTGGCATACACAGTTGCGGTCGTCAGGTGTAACTTCAACTAGGGAGAAATAATATCCAAGAAACTAAGCATCTGTGTCCAATGAGCCTAGGTGTAGACATTACGGGAAGCACCAACTTTTTACATGGCCTCATACCTGCTCGATGTCATGTGCACCAGAAACGTCTTCGTCGGCATGAATCTGAGATGGCATGTTGCAGATATCCGAACCCACATCTACTTCAGTGTGTTATGGGAAAATAGGTATAAGAAATATTAATCCTTCATCTGTGATGAATTCATCAACCAAATTTATTTTATTCTATTTAAGAGGGAATTCCCAAGGCTATCGGCGATAACCAAGAAGATGATATCCAAGGTAGTCCATTGGTATTTGGATGAGCACGTCACCTACATCAGAGTGTTCGGGGCCACCAGAGCACCACATCTCCTACCATCTCATGTCCCAGACTGGCTTGTCATAGGAGAAATATGTTATCAAACCATCTTTCAGGGCTACAATGCTACCTAGATCAAGGACAAGAAGGAGGCTTCCATACCCTATGGTTTCCATGTAGGGTTTTATTTGGTAAAGGACATTGCTCAAGCCAAATAATAAGGGTTGAGCCAAATAAATTTTAGATTCCCAACAGGCCGATTCTGCAAGCATGATCCAAAGGACCTAGTCCTGCAACATGCTTCGCAGTTGTCATCCTGCTGGCCATATTCGCACGACAAGTTTGAAGATGAAGTATTCATAGAGAACGCCCAAGATTGGTATGAGGTGGTGCAAAGGATGGCTGACCTAAAAATGAAAAGGTCCAAGGCCATGAGTATGGATGAACAGGCGAAAACAATAGAGTATTCATCTCAAGAGGCCCTTAGAGCCAGGGGATAAATCAAAGTGATAGAGGCAACAGAGGGGAAGAACATAGGACTTTCTATGACACCGGGGGCATAGGAAAGGGGATTTCTCCTGATGGAACAAGCGCAACGAGTAATTGATCAGCTAAAGAATGACCCAGACCTTGTGGAAATTACAAGGTTCCTACCGACAACCCAATCGAAAGCCAAGTAGGTCCAAGTGACCCAGAACAAATACAAATTGAAGAGATCATCGAGTTGGATAACCCTGAAGTTTCAATTCCATAGGTCGGATCACCATGGGATGTTTCGGCTCAGATAGAGATAGTAAGGACATCAGGGAGAGAAATTGCACCAAACCCCCTCTATGACTTAATAACAATCTATGATGATGATGATGATGTCCCTCTTATTCAAAAATCTAAAATAATTTTTCAAGAAAATTTGCCAACGATGGCAGGGGAAACCCTCTTTTGTCAGGAACCATTGTTAGAAATCATGAAATAGATAGGAGGAAAGGAGGAAAGTGGTATAAAAAAAGAAGCTGGAGGTTTTTTATCACAAATGTAGACCTTATACTTCAATGGATCTAAATTGCAAGAAGGGTCAGGGGGAGGGTGCATCTTGATTGATCCAAAAGGTAAACAAAATTTCTTGTCCTGTAGACTAGAATTTGAATGCACAAACAACACCATCAAGTATGAATCTCTAGTACAAGGGATAAATAAATCCATAGACTAGGTTTTCAAATATTTTGAAATCATCATTAGACAAGTAAGGAACACTATACATTGAAACTCTCCCCACTTGAGGAATTACCAATAAGAAGTGCACAGAATAATAAAACATTTTGAATCCTTCAACATTAGAGCGATCCCCAGAAAAAAGAACACTCTTGTTGATTCTCTCACCACCACTGCCTCAAGGCTATCACCTCTAAAAGACTATGAAGCCTCCTGGTCCACTCTGGATATACTCTACAAACCATCATTTCCCAATAATATTCCTAATTGGAAGGTCTTTGAAGGAGATGAACAAATCATAAAAATTTTGACCAATTAGGATAATTTTAAAGACTTGGCTATTGACGATGAAGTATTTCAGGAGAAATTAGCATAAATGAATCCTCATACAGATCAACCAACAGAAAAACCAAGGTCTCACACGATACTGAAAGGGGTAGTCAATTTAGAAAATCTTTTTGATTTAAGGCAAAGATTCAAAGGGTCAAAAAACACAAATATTAGGAGTTGGTGTCCCATGCATGAAACTATAAATCTAGGAACCCTAGAAAACCCCAAGAATATAAATCTTGGAAAGACAGTATATAAAGAGGAAAGGAAGGCATGTCTCAAACTTTTCAAGCTATGTCAATTTGTATTTGCATGGTTCTATCGTTATCTGCAAACTTATGATACTCGTATCATTCAACACACAATCACATTAAAGCCCGATGTGAAACCCTTCCAACAAAATCTTTGGAAGTACCACCCATCCTTAGAGCCTCTCATGTGTTAGGAGTTAAAGAAACTACTAGATGCCAAGATTTTCTTCCAGGTTAGACAGTCTGCATGGGTAGAAAATTTGGTTCCTGTGAGGAAAAAGTTTGGGGAGATATGCCTATGTGTAGATTTTAGAAACCTCAACAAAGCTTCAGAAAAGGACAACTATCCAGTCCCACCAATGGAGCAACTCTTGCAGACCATGTCTGGCTCTCATATTTTCTCCCTGTTGGACTATTTTTTAGGTTACAACCAAGTTCTAGTTTCAGAAGAAGATCGTTTGAAGAATACCTTCCAATCCAAGTGGGGAACCTTTGCTTATAAATGTATTCCCTTTGGATTAATCAACGCATGGGCGACCTTCCAAAGGGCCATGGACCTAGTGTTTTGGGGACTAATCAACAAGTGTGTAGTATTCTATTTGGACGATGTGACTATGTATTCAAATAACAAAGAAGATCACATCCAATACTTAACCCATATTTTCGAAAGGTGTAGGAAATACGGTATATCCTTAAACCCTAAGAAAACTATTTTTGGTGTCGAGGAAGGAAAATTGCTAGGACATATTATATCTCAAGCAGGAATTCACATAGACCCAGAATGGTTATGACTATATCTCAACACCCATTACCCCACAACAAAAATACTATGCAATCCTTCTTTGGGAAAATCAATTTTGTGAGAAAATTCACCCTCGATTTCGATGAAACAATCAAACCCTTACAAAAAAGGATCTACAAAGATGATGAATTTAAGTGGGATGATGAATGAAAAAATGATTTCAACAATATTAAGACTACAATATCTCAAGCCCCAGTGTTGCGAAGTACCTATTTTATCAAATATTCCTTCCTATATACCTTTTCTTCCGACCAATCGTTAGTTGTAGTATTGACTTAGAAGGATGATGAAAACAATGAGGCACCAGTATCATTCATGAGCACTAATCTCCAAGGGGCCAAAATAAATTACCCTGCTATATACAAGAAGGATTATGTAGTATACAAGGCAGCGAAACACTTCAGATCTTACATTCTAAAGAACCATACCAAAGTCATCGTGCCTCACCCTGCAGTTCAATACCTATTCACTCAACAAGAGATGGGGGAAAGAAGAGGAAATTGGATGGCAGTATTCCAAGAGTTTGATCTAGATTATAAACCTACTAAATTGGCTAAGGGACAAGAGTTATGCAAACTGACAATTGAATCCTAGGACCAAGTAAATGAAGACATTGGATGGGAGAATGAATTGGCATTATGGTGTGGTGAAGCTTCATACATCTCCCCAGGGAAAGAGTCTTCGTATGAGAAACTAACTTATCTCCTGCATCATGGGACTTGCCTAGAAAACCTAAATCCTAAGGAAAGGAGGGCCCTCAAGTTAAAATCAACACAATATTGCCTCATAAATTTGGTACTCTTCCATGTTAATTATGATGGGGTAATTTTAAGATGTCTCGAATGCAAAGATGCAGACAAGGTTTTGAAGGAGCTCCACGATGGTCCCACAAGTGGAAATTTTGCGGGAAACACCACCTCTCACAAAATACTGATAGCTGGCTACTATTGGCCTACTTTGTTCAGGGATGCTGACACATATGATAGAAACTATAAAACTTGCCAAATAAGTGCAGGGAAGGAAAATAGAGCAGCTATCCCACTCCAACCTATGGTCATTACCAGGCCATTTGAGAAATGGGGGTTATATATTATAAGAAAAATTACACCGAGTTCCTCAAAACAACATAGATACATACTGACTACCATAGACTATTTCACGAAATAGGCAGAGGCCATCCCTCTGACTCATGTAAATGAAAAGGTGGTGATCCAATTCATAGAGCAACAACTGATCACAAGGTTTGGGATGCCTTCTGTCCTTTTCTTTGATAATGAATCTTACTTTTATTCCACCCTATTAATATAGTTTTCTCTAGAAAAAGGAATCATAATCAGATACTCTGCAAACTATTATCCACAGGGGAATGGAGTGGCAGAATCAACCAATAATAACCTAGTGAGGATATTAAAGAAAAAAATTGTAGCCAACCAGAGGAATTGGCACAATTCACTCCATAACGCCTTATGGGATAATAGGGAAACACCCAAGGAAGCTATAGGAAATTCCCCATACTTTCTGGTTTATGGACAAGAATCCATTCTTCCAAAAGAGATATATATTCCATCTCTTCAACTTGCTCAGGATTCTAGAGGAAATCCCTCATCATTCATACAAAAAAGAATTGATACCCTCCTCATGCTGGAAGAAGAGAGGGAGAAAGAAAAATAAAATTTCATAGCTCATCAGTGGATAGTTAAAAGGTGGTTTGATAAGCATAAGGCCAAAGAGAAGAATTTTGAAGTAGGAGACTTGATCCTAAAATGGGATAGAGCAAATGACTCGAAGGGAAAACATTCAAAGTTTCAGAATTTATGGCTCAGACCTTTTCAGGTGGTTGAGAAAATTGGGGTAGGCACGTATCGGTTGAAAAATATGAGGGGGAACCTAACGCCCTCCCAGTGAATGGCCAAGCCCTAAAACAATATTTTTTTTTTTTTTTTTTTAAATGTGTGTGTGTGTGTTTTCATGATGTTTTGTTTTAGGTAGGTCGATTACAGAATGCATTTTTGTTTTTGTTTCTTGTTGGATTACTTCTGTGCTTTTGAATATTGTGTTTATCAAGACATTGGTTGACCTCAATTCATGCGATATGATGAACTCTGTTCCTGACTCATCGCTTGCATACAACACAAGAAGTGTTGGGAGACCTGCAGTTGTTTTAAAGGGTTTTCTATCTAACCTGCATATGAACAACCTTGGAAAAATGATAAATTGGTTGTCTGGTGGTCTGGTAAAACCTTAAGGGAAAGGTGGTAAGCTGGAAATCACTACATGTACCTCGAAGATAGAGCTAGAAACAATTCACCTTAACCATCTAATTTCGCAAATAACAGATGTCCTCCTCTCTCACTCACTCAGGGAATTCTACTGAAATAAAATAAACTATATCAAATGAGTGCATAGTAGGAGAGGGTATGCATATAACTTCGTTGGGGCTATGGATGATCGATGGTAGCAGAGAAAGGTCTTTGATGTTGGGGTGACTTCGTCGGAGCTATGGACGCTCGCTGGCAGCAGAGCAACACCGTAGCAAGTGAATGAGGATAACTAAAGGGCCTAGTGTCATTGAAATCTTTATCTAATATTGTCAAAGGGGCGTGAGTCAGGGTTACAGGAAACGAAGGTGGAATAAAGGTTGAAAACCCCACAGGCAAGCCCAGATGCACCAACCAGGGAATTTCAAATGCAAGGATAAAAGAGGCTCTAAAAAAAAAACTAGTTAAGTTCTTAACCAACTTTTTCCATCAACTAAGCCTGAGGCAGGAACATAGATTTTTCTTTCGCTTAGTAAGTCACAATTTTTTGAGCACTCAACACACCCTAAAACGCCTTTATCAAATTCTTACCTTTTGGGTACCACTTGATATTCTGCACTGTCTAATTTGATTTCATTTTGAGAAATGTTTTTTTCTTTGCTTATTTTCATGACTCTCATGACCTTTTCAAGTTGCTTGAACTTATGAAACCCCATGACTAAAAATACCTTAACACCTGAATAAAGAATCGGCATCCAAACACTCCACCCAACACGCTCGAGATTGACATTGGAAGGAATTCAAAGAAGAAAAAAGGAACCATTTGTAAAACCACAGTCTTCGAGTGTCGATCCCCATCGTCCTCGGCAGAAGGAAGTTTTGGTTTGCATTAAGTTTTTCACATAAATATATCACCGATAGTCGATTCCCCTTCATCATCAATAAAATACGAGGGGGACAGATGTCAAAGAAGAACGAAAAGATATCGTCGATAGCCAATGCCCAACACACTTTATCGGAATCGGGGAAAACCCAGAAGGATCACAAAAAACATTATGAACATGAAAAAATTTATCCCCGATTGTCAATCCTCGATGCATTTTTGGCATCTAGACTTTTTCAAGGGAGCCGATCTGAAAGCACTTTGATGGGTTTATCACTGATCGCCAATCCTAGGCACTTTTTGGCATCAACAAGATAATGTTTGTTTTCGAACTAATAACTTAAGGATTGTCCCGACTCTGATTAATACAAGAAAATTAAGTCACTAGTCTTCAACACCACGTGTATTTACCAGGTAAGAGAGTTGTATGGTCTAGTTCTATCCCGAGTCATTCTTGGTTCCCTAGGTTTGAGTCACACCTCTGAGTCATCTTTTCCACGTCAGAATTGTATGGTAAGATCAATTGGCATCAGAGCTTTACACAAGAGGATATCAATGAAAATGTTCATAGCACAACCTCGATCATTGATCCACCCATTGAAAGAGAGACATGACAGGATGTTTTTAGTGTTAGACACGATCGAATTTTGAGCATTTAAAGAGATAATTAATACCTGATCCTGCATTAGTTGCTACCCCGTGCACCAATCAAAATGGTCATTTAAAATCACTGATAGACCACATAAACACCCACGCCTCCACCATCAACCCACGATGAATTTAAGTTATACAGGTTCAGCAACAAATTTATTAAAAAATCTCTCATAACCTGAATTGAATGGCTGATGCGACACGATAAGATCTTTCCTATTTAAAATCCCTTGATCCATTGTAAATTAAATCATTCTACACGTAAGACAATTCTAGAGCATCCAAAGGATAAATATGAGCAACTCAAAGGATGCATCGATCCCATGATTGTCAAAATAACCAGGTTTTAACAAGCTTCAGAGGTATGTATCTGATTTTGTAAATTCGTTGGATGTGATTTTTTATATGTGAGTTTTTTGTTTTTTTACACAGCCCCTCAAATTTTGTTTAAGTTGTAGGAATGATGTCGCCGTGAAATCCAACCACTAGATGCTTTCTGAGAGCACCAAATTTGAAAGAACCAGATACGGGAGAGGGTTCTTCTCTAGGAAACGTGAGGAAATTGGAGTATGTCTCTAGGATGGAGCCTGTCATCAAGACAACAACAAAGAAGATTTTCATCCAGCCCCCAACCTTTGGCGATATAGAGGCAATCACAGGGTCCAATATTGTACTCCCACATTAGTGGGATCTCTTTAACAATATTATCCGTGAAGAGTACCCAGAATATGTCCCACACAGTGATCCAGATGTAAGGGTGCTCGACAACAAGCTATTCCCGAACATTCGATAGTCATATCTACATATGGTGGTAAGAAGAACCCCCATTTTTCCCTACATAGAAGTCTTGAAGTGGCTCATGGACCACACAAAAACATAAAAATGTTTAATCAATGATGACAATGGTGGTTGTGTCAGAGTGCCCCTCCCGGTAGAAGTTTAGAAATACTACAAACTTAGAGACCCCGAGGAGTGGCTAAACACAGACTTTGTGGTGAAGTTCTACAAATGCCATGACACTAGTCAGGTGATGGCCTCATGGTGGAGGGAGGACAAGAATTTTACCAACCGAAGTACTGGATGGTATGGGACAACTAACTTAAGAGAGCCATACGTATATTTGATGGCTCTCATCTGTCGATTGTATGGAGAGAAATATTGCTCCATGTTTTTAGAGGCTTGGATACCTTTGGCATACACAATTGTGATCATTGGGTGCAACTTCAACTGGGGAGAAATAATCTCCAAGCAACTAAGCATCTGTGTGCAGCAAGTCCAGGCACCGAAGGAAGGGGAAGCACCAACTTTTTACATGCCTTCATACCTGTTCGATGTCATGTGCGCCAGAAATGTCTTCGTCGGCATGAATTTGAGTTGGCATGTTTCATAGCTCTCGGTCCACATCTACTTCAGCGTGTTATGGGAAAACAAGTATAAAAAATATTACTCCCTCATATGTGATGAATTCATCACCCAAATTTATTTTATTTTGTTTAAGAAAGAATTCCCAAGGCTATCGACGACAACCAAGAATATGATATCCAAGGTAGGCCATTGGTATTTGGATGAGCACGCCATCTACATCAGGATGTTCGAGGCCACCAGATAACCATATTTCGTACCATCTCATGTCTCGGACCAGATTTGCATAGGAGAAATATATTATCAAACCATCTTGCAGAGCTACAACATCACCCTCGTCAAGGAAAAGAAGTGGGATTTCATACCCTATGGTTTCCATGTAGGGTTCTATTTGGTAAAGGACATCGCTGAAGAAAAACAAGAAGGGATGAGCCAACTTGAATTCAGATTCCCAATGGGTCGATTCCACAAGAATGATCCAAAGGGTTTTGTATTGCAACATGCTTCACAAGTGTCATCTTACTGGTTGTATTCTCACGACAAGTTCGAAGACGAAGTCTTCACAGAGAACTCCCAGGACGAGGTGGTGCAAAGGATAGTCGACCCGAAAATGACTAAGTTCAAGGTCATGAGCATGGATGAATAGGAGACAACAATAGATAAGTCATATCAAGAGGCCCTCAGAGCCTGGGGAGAAATCAAAGTAGCAAAGGCAAAAGAGGTGCAGAACAGGGGACTTTATATGACACTGGAGTTATAGGCAAGGGTATTTCTCTTAATGGAACAGGTGCTTAATGGAATAGGCACAACGAGTAATTGATCAGCTGCATAATGACCTAGACATTGTGGAAATAACAAGGGTCCCTATTGACACCCTAATAGATATCAAGGTAGGTCCAAGTGAACCAGAACCAATACAAATTGAAGATATCATCGGGTTGGATAACCCTAAAGTTTCAACACCACAGGTTGGATCGCTAGGGGACGTTTCAACTCAATCAGAGATAGAAAGGACATGAGGGAGAGAAAGTGCACCAAACTCCCTCCATGACTCAATAATAATCTATGATTATGAGGAGAGTTCAAAGGTTTCCTTGGTGAATATTGTGCATATCACAGAGGAAAAGGAACCCGAAAAGGCATCTTCCCCAGCTCTTGATGCTCAAATTCAAAGCCTTCAACAAAATGACTAGGAGGTCTAAAGTGTCTTAGACATTGGGCTACTCGATGTACCGGTGACCCAAGTGGATAGCCCTAAGGACGAGCTAGGTTCGGGCAAACAAAAATAAGAAGTTCCACAGTAGGAAATCGACATCTCAATAACCAATTATCAAGTAAGTATTGATTCTGCCCCTGATGCTTCAATATTAGCTGATAATTTACCTCCATATGAGAAACAACTAGAGGCCAAACTTTTAGAACACATGGAAGAGATTCAAGAACCCAGTCTTGAACATATATACACCATCAGAAGCCTCGGAAACATGCTTACCCTAGGAGATCAACAAATCCTCGAACTCTTAGATGAGGTTGTTGATATACAAGACATCTCCTATGATCAGAAGAGGAAATCCATCGTGAAGAGAACCACCAAGAAGAGGAGGCTTACTCTGGATCATTCCATCCTCATCACCACAGAGGAAAAATTGATTAGCATGGAGCATGCCAAGACATCCAATCTTATTGACACAGGGATGTAAATCAGAGATGCCACCCTAGATAGAACGAAAAGGGATGAAAAGAATTTGGTCATTGCACTGAAGGATTTAGATCAACTACGCCATTTGGAGAAATATTATCAGGGCTCTACACAGGCCATAGTGTTCTTGAGAAGAGAATTCCAATATGCCTACAGTAAATTCACAAATGAGTAGCACATTTTCACTACAAAGATAGTCGATTTCCAAGAAGACACCCTCATGGTGATGGTTACATGAAAATATATGGAAAGATGGTATGGGAAAGCACACCAAGCAGTGGAAATGATCGATCATCAGGGAAATTTAGCAAGGCTGAGATGCCCAAGAGAACGACATTCAGGTACTAAGGGATAACAATATCAACCACATAAATAAGTCAGTCAAATACTGGGTGAAAATGGCCCAAGAACCTCATTAGGAAATCCAAGAGAGATGGGCCAAGTGCGAAAATAGTTGGACCAAGATCAACCGGGCAATGAGAGACATCGACCTTCCAGAATTTAGCACACCCGATGAACTTGTCGACTTGCGTGACATAGTCAAATTACATGTTGAACAAGACTCATCGTGGGCTGAGGAGATAGAAAATATGGTGAACATGGATCTAAGTGAAGTTCAGTAGTTCATGGAACACCTAATCAAGGCTCAGACATTGTTGCAGTAGTTAAGTTCTAGAATAGTCAAGTATCGGGCACAAATAGTGGAGATAAAGGAGACCCTTCTAGCCCCAATGGACCAACATAGATTCTCGTATGCCAATACATGTGAGGATCTCTTCGTCAAATGGTCAGAGTACGAGAAGAGTCATCAACTTAAACAAACCCATTTGACGACTCTTAGAAGACTGAGAGATGAAAGCGACATGTGTTGATGTTTGGTTTTACTTAGCTTGCACTTTTGATAGTTATTTTTAGTTAATAATATGTTATGAATAAGAGGATTGACCTGTTAAAAAGGGTCAATGGTTTTGGCAAAGACCCTCATTTTTGGATTTGTAAAGAACTATTTTGGAGCTACCTTAATTGCAAAGTCTTGTTTAGGACCAGAGACAAGTTTGTGTTTTCCATTAAATGTGTGTGTGATTGGATCTAAAGAAGAATTATTTATGATTTTATCTCATGAATGGATGTTGTAATGAGTAAGATCCTATGAATATGTTGATAAGTTATTTGATTCAATATTTTTATAGTTCTTGTCTTTAATGATGAAAATTAAACGTTGTGTTAATGTGTGATCAATGATTAGAGATAAGGAGCCCCCGGGGGGGAAACTCAATTTGAAAGTGCCATGAAAATTAAGTTCGATGAGGTTTCGAGTTCAATTCCCCCCGACTTACAATGTGTGCTGCATATGGGGCCTCATGGGCACACCTGGAGGTTATAGTGGTAGCAGTTGGATAACACAGCCACGTGTAACGAGAGCACATGCCCAACTAGTTGTTGATTCCTCCAGACATAAAAATAAAAAAAAATAAAAAAATGATTAGAGATAAGGAAACTATTTTTCTTGCCATCATTTATTGCATGTATGTTGTTTTCTAATAATAGTATCTCAGCCAATAATTGGAATACCAACAGGTTAATGTATTAAGTAATAGGCATGTTGTAGGTGTATGAATAATTGTCTCCATGCTTGAGTATGAGAGTTATCTTGTTCTCATCCTTCTTCAATAGTTAAGTCCTTTCCCCTTTGTTACCCAATTGGTTTATACTAGCATTTATCTTGTATCGATCCCACCTATAAAGAAAATGAAAAAAGAGAATGTCTTAACCAAAGAAGAATATTTCACAAGAATACATTATGTCAATCACTACATAAATCCCATCGATTAATTGGTTGGATTGCAAGATCTAGAGAACCATTCCACCATTAAACATTGTAGAGTCTAATTGGGCCTCGGTGGTGGGTTTGTTTCATGATGTTGAGTTAAAGGGATTTAGGACCCCTCAATAGGTTTTTGGTGCATCACGGAACCAATCAACCCATCTGTAGCGTGGGACATCCTAGGTTTGTCCTGGCCAAATGGTATGGGTCTAGGTGCATTAGGAAACACTGTGTATAAGTAACCTGATTGATCATAGATGAGGTCAAACTGTTGAACCTTTTTGATGGCCTCCTCCTCTGTCTGAGGGAAGGTGGATGCTACATCCTTGGCAATAATAGAGATAATTGATTTGAGAAACCAATCAAGACGTTATTCTTTGGTAGTTTCTTCTTTACACAAACTACAACACCGACGCCATTCATGGATGTGATCAGCTATATGGATAGCATTAGTTTGTTTGAAATCCGAGAGAATTTCTAAGACAATATCATGATGAACTAGTAGCTGGAAAAAGGACAAAAAGGCCTTGGCCAATGATTCAAAGGTTGCATGGGACCCTGATTTTTCATCCACATACCATTTGGTTGAGTAACCAGTGAGAGTGTGTTGAAACAACCTTAAGTAGATGGAATTATCCATGATGTTTTTTGAAGAGAACCATAAGTTAAAGGTCATAACATGGTTGGCGGGATCATCCCCTATTTTTCCTTCAAACTTTGGAATATCTTAAGGTAGTTTGGTAAGCATATTGGGCAAAGTGGGATCATGCAAAATGGGATCATTCGTGAGTTTGGTTAAATCAGGAATTTTAAGGGATGCCAAGTATGGCATAGGGAAATTTGGTGGAGGATTAGTTCTAGCCATCATGTGAGTAGGTGGTGTACCTGTCCCTTGAGAGGGATTTGGTGGGGTTGTA
>JZKD02S2125836.1:582333-604202 GCA_000966675.3 Picea glauca
CACAACAAACTTTCATCATAAAATTAAATTAAATCCCATCTTCACACTTAACCCAACCATAACATAGTTCATGCACGATGCTGTGAAATTAAAAGCATCCCTCATAACAAACAAAATAATGTATGATGATATATGTGGACATATCAAATTTTCTTTTATTTTTTTATTAATAAAAATAACATATCATGAAATATTCCCTGTGTACTAACGAAATTAAAATATCCTTTAAAAAAATTAAATAATATTTTATCTTTTAAATAATAATAAATTTTATTAAAACATTAACAAACTAATGTTTAAATTTAGAATTACAATAAAGTATTTAACACAAACAAAAACTATAATACTTAACATCCCTTCAAAAAGCAAAAACATGATAGAAAATTTTCCAAATATTTAAAAAATAATGAATTCATATATTAATCAATTGAATTTGTAAACGAATTATTAATACAAATGGATCTAAATTAACTTCAAACACCACTTACACCAGAAAGCAATCTGACAAAGTATTTCAAATGTCCACATGTTAAAAGCACCCTGCCTTGACCAAAATGATTAGAAAAACACATAATAATGTTTTTAATATTTAAAATAAAATAAAATAATGCATTAATCTAATTCAACTTTTAAACCAATTATAAATGCAAATTGTATTTGAATATCTAAAATGAATAACTTGATCCAAATCAACTTATACACCAATTAGTAATGCAAATTACATCTATATATGCTTATTAACTTCAAACACGAGTCACATCAAAGAAAAGGCAATAAAGCGAAAGCATTTCGAATGCCCAAAAGTAAAGAAAGTGTTTTTGTGCGTTCCAATCTAGGTATGGGTCACGTGGGTTAGCCTAATCTTTATCTCCTCTTAGCCACGCTTAGATCATAAAAGAGTAAAAAAATATATTAAGTATTATATGATTTTAATTAAAAAGAAAAACCATCAGTCTTTAATTTAAAAATTAAAAGAGGTTTTTAAACTTATGTAAAAGAGAGTTTAAAAAATTCTACTCTAACATCATTTAGGGAAAATTAATAAAATGGTTGGAATCCTTGAGTTTAAAAAATTCTACTTTAACATCATTTAGGGAAAATTAATAAAATGGTTGGAATCCTTCTCTTAACAACCTTTAAGCTCTCTCATGTTTTAAAACACAACTAGGCCAATCATCTTTAATCTAAATTTTTATTAGTTGAAGATATAAAGTCTAAGTTGCATCTAGCAAACTGCAAGGCTAAAGACAATGAATGATATCAAATCAAGATCTTAAAATTTGGGATTTCAATTTTTGGGTTGCAAATCAAACATTTTCTTAACTAAGATGTAATGCAAATCTTCGCTAAAAAGTGGATTTACAGTTTAATTGTATTTGTTTTCAAATCTAATATCAAAATGACTCACTAATTAATCTTTTCTAAAAAGTGGATTTGGATTTACAATTTAATTGTATTTGTTTTCAAATTTAATATCAAAATGACTCACAATTATTGGATGTTTATGATTAATACTTTTTAACAAGGTTATTTGGCTTGATTCTTGAAAGAAAATTTAGTGAATGGTTAAAAGAAAATAATAAAAATCATTTAAAAAATAAATTTACTTTAAGAATCCACACTGTATAGTTGATCACTTTTCCATCCTTAAAGTCATTTTCAAAGATTATAGAGATTGAAAAGAGATCTCACTTGTTGACTTGTTGCTTTTTGAAAAGCCTTTCACACTATGTTTAGAGCAATCTTAAGCTCGAATAGATTTTGTTGGTTTTAAGGGATAGTAAACATCATCATTGTCATGTAAAGTAATGTGTCATATTTTGTTTCAAATTAATAAAATGAAAATAGTAGAATATTTAATTTTGAATATTTTAATTTAAAAATGTTGAATTAAAAATAAGTTAATATAAATTTACTTTAATTTTAGTCTTTTTAAATAGAGTAAAATAGATATGCAAGAACTTTTAATCTTATTCAATACTTACTAAATTTGAAGTTAATATGAATACATATTGGATGTAAAAATAACAATGTGTCAAGCACCATCACAAATTCATCATAACCTTGGATCTATTAAATGTTGAGAATGATCAAAATACCACTTAATGCTTAATAGATCAAAGATTAAGATGGATTTAGTTTTCCTCATAATTTTGATAATTGAATGGTATATATTGACATTAGCGTTATGGTACATTACACATGTCCCCCATGTGGACTTGTAAATTACACCTCTCAATGCAATGAGTGCATATAATCTAAGGTAATTTAAAACTTAAAATATATACGGATAGGCACTATAATAAGATGACATGCGACATCACATAAAGAACAACCACAAGTTAGAGACAACCTACAAGGGATGACAGAAGGCAATCACACTAGCTCAAATATTTGCACCCCAATGCCAAATTCCAAATTGGCAAAGATTATATTGTGAATAATTCCTTGTAAACTATCCCTATCTCACAATTGTTATGCATATAGGATTTGTTGGAGTAGGCATTTTTGGATAACTTTTGGGAATTGCACAGAAGCGGATTGCTCAACATTTTGGCAAAAGAGTAACGTGCGGGGAAAGAAGCTAGTGCATTATCAGGAGTCAGCGCACAAATGGCGGAAGTTAGTTAGGAGTTTCAGGACATTTTATCTACTTTGTAACCATGTTGTAACAGGCTTATCCCTAATAGAATAATATAAATGTGTATGGTTTTTTTGGGTAGTCATGAGTGAAAATATTGAGTGTGAAGAGCTGGATAGTGGTTCGTATTGTTCACTGTTTTGGTTGAGTTGTCGAGTATGAGATGAGTTGAAGATCAATAGAGAAGTGTGTGTGCACTACAACTTAGAACGACTAGAGAGGTTTTGGTTTTCTACTGAAAATTATTGTATGAGCGCAATGGGCATGACTGTAATGGAGAATATGAATGAATGAATAAGAAGCCAATCATTGTGGACTTAGCCCAGATTGGGGTGAACCACGTTAAGACCTTGCGTCTTGATGTGTTTCTTATGTGTGTTATGTTTTTTATGCATGTGATGGATGGTTAGTATAGATATGTTTATGGTTTGTGGTTGTAGCGCAATGATGGTGAATGTTTAGTATTCTGAATATGCTACTGATATATGTTGTGATAGTCCTGCACACTTAAGTTAATGATGAATGAATGAATGTTTCGCACAGGGTATATTGGATGATAGTTCAATGTTAAATAATGGGAATTGTGCCCACAATAGATGAATAGTATGGTCATGTTGAATGCTTCACTTCCCCTCATCACTACAGAAACTTGGTTCCTACAGCCCCTCTAGATGCCTTGGCTGAGAATTCACTTGTTTGCAAGTGATGTTGAAAGGGTCGGTGTCTAAGGGTTTTGTTGGCTTATTAATGATCAACCTTAGATCTTCCCACTATGTGCCAACAAATGTGCAAAAGATGGAGTTATAACAAAAAGAGGCATACAAGGTAGCAGAAGAGCTTGTCGTTGCACAAGGAGTGGTAAAACAAGCTTCCCAGGAGACTACCAAGAAGTTACAGGGTCTGGTAATAGCACAAGTAGTAGGAGAGTTAGTAAAGAAAGAATAATAGATGAAGAGGACGATCACCACTGTTAATCAAACACTTCATAACTTCTTGGTGGCCAAGCTCACAATGAAGGGAGAGCAACAGGAATAAGTGGCTCAGGACAAGCCACTAGTTAATGTTGGGGGCATGTTGGAGCAAGCAGTTTTGGATAAGTTTTGGGAATGGATCAGAAGAGGATCGCACAACATTTTGGAAAAGGAGCAATGCATGTGGAAAGAAGCTAGTGCATTATCAAGAGTCAACTCACAAATAGAAGAAGTTAGTTAGGAGTTTTGGGACATTTTGTCCACTTTGTAACCATGTTGTAACGAGATTAGCCCTAATAGAATACTATAAATATGTATGGGTTTTTTTGGGTAGAGAGTAATCATGAGTGAAAACCTTGAGTGTAAAGAGTTGGCTAGTGGTTTGCATTATTGATTTTTTTGGTGGAGTTGTCGAGTATGAGTTGAGTTGAAGATCAATAGAGAAGTATGTGTGCACTGTAGCATAGAACAACTAAGCCAAGTTTGGGGTTTTACTAAAGATCATTGTATGAGCATAGTGTGCATGACTGTAATGGAGATTATGAATGAGTGAATAAGAAACCAATTGTTGTGGATGTAGTCCGGGTTGGGATGAACCACGTTAAAACCTTGTGTCTTGATGTGTTGCTTATGTGTGTTATCTTTTTTACACATGTGATGGATGGTTAGAATAGATCTATTTACGGCTTGTGGCTACAAAACAATGATGGTGAATGTTTAGTATTCTCAATATGCTACTGATATATGTTGTTATAATCTTGCACACTTAAGTTAATGATGAATGAATAAATGTTGCGCACATGATATATTGGATGATATTTAAAGGTTAAGTAATGAGAACTACGGCCACAGAATGAATAGTATGGTCATGTTGAATTCCTCACTTCCCCTCATCATTGCAGAAACTTGGTTCCTGCAACGCCTCTAAATTCCTTGGGTGAGACTTCACTTTCTTGTAGGTGATGCCGAAAATACCAATGTCTAACGGTTTTGTTGGTTTATTAATGATCAACCCTAGGTCTTCCCATTTTGTGCCAATGGGATCATTCACAACACACATATCCAACCCCCTCTACATAATTATAAAGGGAGTGTTAAACAAAATCCTCACATGAGGTATGCTATTGTAGTAAAATAGCCTGCAACACATATAGATAACTCACGGGCTCTTCACTCATTGAACATGTGACATATCATGTGCGTTTGTTGGATATTAAATAATACCCCTAATTTCACTAGATATTGAAAAATACCTCCCAAAATACTTTTGTCGAACCCTCCTCTCAAAACATCATTCCAATAAAAAAAACTCATTAATTTTACTAGATACCCATTTTTATACACCTCAATGCCTATAAAACCCTTGATACCCTCCACCCCAATACTTCCAATATATAAACTTTATTTTTCACAATTTTAAATGCCCCTTTATGAATGAACATGGTAAGATATTGGTTAGCAAGGTGAAGCCTCCATGAGATAGCTCCATAAGCTAGACACAGAAGCCATTCACAATGATAGAATGAAGGAGGATGCTATCATATCAACAGAGGCACTGGAAACTTGTACATATAGTATGCAACATCACATAAATAATAACCACACATCAATCTTTCTCAAAGCTTATGGCTAGGGAAAAAAAATAAAATAAATGCATTGATCACACATCAATTTAGAGTCTTTCACTCTAGAGCCACCCTCTAAATTGAAAAAGCTTTTGATGATAAAAATGTCTTTGGCATAGTTTTTAATGGATATATAACTTCAACATTCTTTATGTCTCAAATGTTATTCATGACACATACACAGTCATAATAAAAAAACAATATTAATATAAATCAATCCCAACATAAAGATATACCATACACAATGTCACATAAATAACAAACACATACTACATATAATCCAAAACAAAAAAAACCACTAAATACTTAGCATGCAATGTTTTAAATACTTAACCTGCAATGTTAAAAGAAGAAATATGCTATCACATAATTTATGAATAAGAAATTTTTTATTACAAAATTACACCTTCTAAATAATATATTTTAGACAATTATTATATATAAGATATTTCACAATATATTACATCCTTTAAATCACATCTATTTCAAAATTATTAAAAATATAACATTATTCACAATACACACCTCCTCACACATCACATCTATTTCAAAATTATTATAAATATAACATTATTCACAATACACACCTCCTCACACAATAGATATGAATAGAAATGTGCGTCCCCGTTAAAAAGTTATTACTATTGAGAACATGTAACCTCCAATTTTACACCAGAAGAACACTTCCATTATGAGAAACATATTTTTAATAAAATCTCTTCAAAAATAAAAAATAAAATCCATAATAAGTTAAATACTAGCATAAATTCATGATCCAAATATGGTTCAGATGAATCCAGATACATCCCATGCCGGAATTTTAATTTTAGTATATTTCCTTAACTCTATATTTCTACTGCTCGGCTTTTACTAAAACACTTGTGAAAATCATTGCTACTGCTCGGCTCTTACTAAAACACTTGTGAAAATCATTGCTATAAAATTGTTTTTTACAAACACTCGACACCAAACGAGATTCAGGAATGCACAAAAATTGTTTTTACAAAGAAGTAAAACTAAATGAGATGATTCACGAGCGCACTGTTCAAATTTATCAGAAAACCCAACGTACGTGTACAACGCAGACAACTGTTCGATTACCTGTCACCCAAGGCCAACTCTATCCAAATGATTCTCACCATGAATCTCAGAAACAAACTGCCAAAATCCCGGCCTTCACATGACTACACAGTATTACTAATTCAGATTGCAACGACATGACTATACTGATATATTCTCAACAATTTGATATGTGGATAGCTTCAAGGCTGTCTCAGCGAACCCCTGGAATGGGTTCTTAGTGTATTATCAGCCTAATATCTAATGTAACTCTGCTTCATCTTTTATATCAGAAACCCTTTGGAGAATGGGCTCTGGTATGAATTCTGACTGGAATAATATTATGGTTTTTGGTGGAAGAGGCACTTGAAGATGTGGGGTAAGTTATATTTACTACAGTCCATCTTCATTGTCTGCAGTATGCAGCAGCAATGCTTTGATCTCCTCGGCTGTAACATCTCCCCCCATGGATTGCTGATAGCAATGTGCAAAACAACAGAGTTAGACCATTAGATATTGAAGTTTAGTGCATAATCAATTCAAATATTATATTACCTCTGCTCGAAATACATCTAGTGCAAATCCATTGAGGCAACTTATGATTGCTTGCTTAACATCAAGACCAAGTTCATCCAGAGCCCTCATTGTGGATAGAAGCAATCCGGGCTTTTTCGAACAGAACATGTGAATGTTTAGGGCCTTCCCTTCTCTTGTGCTTACCTCCACCTGCATTTCCAGGCAGAGGATATGAGAAGGGATTCTTTTTTTCCAACCAATCATCATTGATTAGATCCCTACCTAAAAGAACTTACAAAGAAACCACCAATGAGACAGAATGAGAGAGAAGCCATGAAGCTTGAAAACATAAGCAGATTTGTTGGCAACCGTGACATTGCACTGTGATAAACAATAGAAATTTTTTAAAAGCTTGCCAAGGATAAAATGAAAAACTTGAACTTGCTTGACACTGGTGAGTTTCACTGTGACAGACAATAGAAGATGCAAAAAATCTTGGAAACAAAGAAAAATTTGATTGACAATGGTGAAATTTCAGCCTGGAAGAGAAAAACAGTCTTGAAGAAATATTCAATGAACCTTCCGAAAACCCACACCAAACTAGAAGAGTGTGGAGTTCATTCTCAGTGAGCAATGTAGAATATTTTCTTCTAACATTTCACCTTCTGTCTTCTATATCTGTCAATGAAGGGGACCCAGGCCAATAGTCTACAAAGTTGAAGCAAACATTTTCCCTGAGATGACAAAAGTTCGGCCTTGAATAGTCTACAAAGTTGAAGCAAACATTTTCCCTGAGATGACAAAAGTTCGGCCTTGAATGAAAGGAGAAATGCATCCTCGCCACTGGGAGTTTCTTGTCTGCCACACAGATTTACACAAGAAAATTCCATACCTCCACACACTTCTGCATATGAGATTCTTGGGAAAGAAATTGGAAAACTTATAGTGCTAGACCAGGTAAGATAATCATTGACAGCTGTATGCCACGTAGTGACAGAAATCTCTCGGGTAGATGTATTTTTGTAATTTTGTGACTTATTACTGTATTTTCTGTTCAGCTTAGAGATGCTTAAATTAGGCACTGTACATGTCACATGATGTATTAGAACTCTTACTTTGGGTCACATGAGGATATCAGTATAATTCTTTTTGTTTTGAATAACGGAGTGAGCAAGATGGTGCTCTTACCGTTGCTGGTTCTACTTCTGGATTAAGCAGCGAAGCTTGAGACTCTTGGTTCATTCTGTAGGGAAAATCTGGCATTGTGGGTACCAAGGGCTTGGAGTTTGAGGAGCCAGCCATGAGCTCAATATGGAGATCATTAATACGCTGCAGAAGCTCCTTCAAGTACTCAACAGCATCTCCCAATATTGAGGCCCTGTCCATCTGCTAATAGGAAATGCCAAGCAAGACAATCTTTAGAGTCTGTTATAACTAATGAGCAGTAAACATTCAAATATGAGACTCATAGAGTAGGCAACTTTCCCCAAATACATGTCCAAACTATGACGAATAAAGACAAATATGTTGGCCCTATTTGCTGTAACAAAGCCCAATTTGGCTAGATTCTTTTCACTAGCGAAGCTCGGGGTTTAAGTTAGGCACCCGCGTTTATCAACCATACCTAGAAATCTGCACTTTATAAGTAAAATCTCTATGCACCTATGTTACCAAGAAGCCTAATTTTACCATACACCATCAATCTAACACAATGAACCGATTTACAAAATTGGGGACCGATCACTAAAATGTAAGATTATCCCCAGTAAAGCCATGATTTATTAAGAAATGAGCATCAGTCCAAATTATCATAATCCGCATTTCCCTAGATGATATAAACACCTGACAAAACAAACAAAAGTTCCATAAATACAATACGGATGGACAAACTGAAGCCAGAACCAATATATTTTCTGGATGGGTAACGTAAATTTCTTTTGTTGGAATAGTTAAGGATATCTCTGAGAGGACATTAGACTCAAGTTGGTCGTTAAAAGCTGCAAAATACCAGTGATGCCCAACTCGGCTTAACCCATCTGGCAGACAAAATGACTCCAAAGTGACTAACTGATTTCTGTTAATTCAAGCACAATAATAACAAACTCCAACTACATCATAACATAACAGAAAATGCGAGCCAAATTAAACCCTAAATCTCTACAGAAGCCTGGACAAAACTCAATATGAATATACTGTGATTCTGACTTCACTCATCTTAATTCTTCTGTGAAGTATCTCTACCTCCAGACTTCTGGCAAATTCAACACAGAAAACCAGAACAGGAAAAGAAGCAGAGGGAATAAAGGAAAGGAATAGAGAGATCACCTTGGAGACCTTGGGCACCACAGAACGAAGCATAAACAGACGATCATTGAGCTTCTTCCTCCGTCTCCTCTCTGCCATGAGATTCTTAGCGGGCAAGCCATTCTTCCTACCTCTACCAACACTCGAAGCATTAACACACCCATTATCGTTATTATTATTATTATGATTATTAGTAGTAGTTGTAGCAGCAGCAGAATCAGCGTCTCTTTCACCAACTATACCATTTGGGTTTTGATTCCCTCCACTTTTGTGGAATCCAGACTCGATCCCAGCTTGTCTCTGCTGGAAACCCAACTCATCAGAGCCCTCTGGACCTTCAAGCGTATCCGCACTGGTGGTTATAGAGCAACCCATATCATGAAAAGTGTTGATGCTTCCACCCACATTACTCAACACAGAACCATCTGGGCACATGAGAGCAGAGCCCAAAAGGGCCTCCAGCGTCCCTCCATTGGCATCCATTGTGGAATAAAAATCATACTCTCCTCCACCTTCATCCAGCATGGCTCTGAACGAAGAAAAACTCTCGTCTAACAAACCAGTCCAAGCCATTTCCATAGTTTCTGAGCTTACAGAATATTTTACAGAGTTGGGGACTTCCCTTGGCTATATTCTTCTTCAAATGCTATCTACTCGCTCCTTTAATTCCATGTGTTTATTGCTGCCAAGTATTCGGTGGACTGAGTATTCTGTAATTCTCGGGCCATTTCTGGGCCGTGGAGAGCTTCAGAGAGCATGGAAATCACGTAAAATAAAAAACGGTTTGGAGGTCTGACATGTCTCTTGATGCAAGCGCCTCGAATCCTCCTTTTATAGTACAATCGTCACTTCTAACTCTTATTTGCAGGTTAATCATGGTTAATCACCCACGGTTAAAGTTCAACCTGGGTAATGTCAACCTTTGTTAATTACTTTAACTATGGTCATTGAGAACCAGTGTTACTATGTACGGAATACCTTCGTTAGAAACAAAAAGGAATATTTATAAAATATTCTCGTAGATCGGTATGTTGTTTTACCAACCGCAATCTACTCGAGTCAGAGTTTCTTGTTTTAGTCAAAGATGAAATCGTATTACTTGATCATAATTCTTTGTTTTAGTCAATAACAAGAAGAAATTGTATTACTGGCCCAAGTAAAGTTTACATTTACAACAAAGAGATCAAGAGCCATGCTCATCTAGATGAATCATTTCTTTCCCTACTAGCCTTCTTGGATACCTCAACAAAAGTAGCACTTCCCCCTTGCATGGGATTGCTTGAGAAAAATATATAGAACTCGCATATAATAGGTAAAAATTGTAAGCATTTCAAAACCACATAACTCCCAAGACTCGAAGACAAGTTCACATATAAATGACATTTATTAGGGAGCTAATAATATTTGTATGAGTAGATCTCCTTCTCGACCATTGAATCTAAGAGATAGAAATGCCAATAGGATTAAGGAAATGGAGAGAAATTAAGAGTTTCATAGCATGGCCAAAGAGCTAGAGATACTCATCTTGGAGTTCAATTACCTTGTTTGCCATTACATATGTCTCATAATTGAGAACTATGTAAATATGTCATATTTCTATGATTTGGAAGAGTGTGTAGACATGTCATATTTTTATGTTTTGGAAGAGTCTGTAGACATGCCATATTTATACACTTTGGGAGAGTGAGAGACATTCTTTACATCTTAGAATCATCTAGTTAATAATGATGTTGGCTTATGATTTGTAAGGAGGAAAGAAACGATTAGAAGAGAGCATCATAGAAATGATATCTTTGGAGGTAAATTTTTCAAGAATTTCAAATCTTTTGAAAACTACAACTACTTTTATGCATAACTATCTAACACATTCAACTTTCCATGTAAATTTAGCTATACCAGCATAGATCCTTCTTAACCTCGGATCTATCAAGCCCCTAAAGGGATCAAATCTCTTAAAGTGAAAATATTTTTTAGAGTGCAAAACTTGAGGAAAGGTTAAAGGTTTGCACCTTTTGATCATTCTCCATGCTTGATAGATCCAAGGTTAAGATGGATCTATGCCAATGATGGGCGGTCACACAAACTTTGTAGATAAACAACAATATGTATATCTATATCTTGAAGATTGATCTGATCATTTGAAATTTATTCGGTTACATCAGTTCATTAAGAATATAGAGAGTATGAATCAAAAGTATGCTTAATAAATTACATGACAATATGTTGAATATAAAAAGTAACAATGTAGAATGATGACAAACGTGATAATAATAAGAATATAGTAAATTACAAATATTTACATAGTGATCAATCTCAATCTTTCTTCTTTTGCTTTTAGATATCTCAATTTTATCTTAATATTATAATTGTTTTAATGTACAAATACTAATAGATAAATGACACATAACCAAACAAATACATGACTTCACCTTATAATATTTGTTTTGAAATTTGTATCTCATAGTTGAAGTCAATATAGAGGATTAATTTCTTTTGTATCATTTCTTCAATTAATTAATGCACTAAATTATTTTTCATAGTATTAATAATGAAATCAAAGCACCCTATTGCTTATCTTATATCATTGTCACTGAAATCAATGCACCCTATTCCTTTAGTCCTCTAAAAAAATATTTGAAAATCTAGAAGGATTGCCTCCACAACAACTAATTTAAAGCTCCATTGAATTTATGATAGGGTCTTTGCCACAGTCAATGCACCCTATTGTCTTATGTTATATCATTGTTAAAATGAATACAACTACTTGATTATGATAAATCATTTTTTGTTGTATCATCATTTAAATCAATGCAACTAATTGTTCTAAATCATTTATGATTGTGTTCATTTTCTCTAAGTGCATCACTTCAACTTATAATATTTATTTTCAAATTATATTATTCTTTTAGGATGGACACATGTCATTTATTCAATTAATTAATGCATCAAAACATTTTTCATAGTATTATCACTAAATCAATGTATTGTATTGTTTTATGTTATATCACCATCATTGAAATTAATGCACCCTATGAAAACGTATTTGAAAATATAGAAGGATTGCCTCCACAACAACTAATTCAATGCTCCATTGAATTTATGACAGGCTTCTTGCCAAAGTCTAGAACTTATCAACTCAACCCAAATGCAAGTATATAAATTGAAAGGTAGATCAATAAGTTGCTATAAGAGAGAAATACTTATCCAAACACATTCAACTTTGTTTTGAAAATTTATTTTCACCCTAAATTCATTTCAATTGATGATTTGTTGTATTTCACAATTGAAATCAATATAGAGGTCCTTATCATTTCTTCAATTAATTAATGCACTGAGTCATTTTTCATAGTATTATCACTAAAATCAATGCAGTTTATTGTTTTATGTTATATTAATATCACTAAAATCAATGCACCATATTGTTTTATGTTATATCACTAAAATCAATACTCCTATTGCTCTAAATAGTAAATAGTATTAGATAAATCACATATAACCAAACAAAGTTTAGGACTTCAACTTATCACTAAAATCAATATAGAGGATTAATTTCCTTTGTATCATTTCTTCAATTAATTAATGAGTCGAGTCATTTTTCATAGTATTATCACTGAAATCAAGACACCTTATTATTTATGAAATGTTATTATTATCATTGAAATCAATGCACCCTATTGTTTTATGTTATATTATTGTTAAAATGAATACAACTACTTGATTATGATAAATATTTTTTTTAATGTTTCATCATTTTTATTGTATTAGGAGGGACACATGTCAACTCTAGTTGAACACTTTTTTTTATAGTTTATATATCTTAATATTATAAGATATATAGCATATAACTAACAAAGTACATGACTTCAACTTATAATATATGTTTTGAAATTTGTTTTCACTAAGTTATTGTTGAATTCATTTCACTTGATAATTTGTTGTATCTCATAGTGGAAATCAATATAGATAATTAATTCCCTTTGTATCATTTCTTCAATTAATTAATGCACTCAATATTTTTTCATAGTATTATCACTGAAATCAATGCACCATGTTGTCTTATGTTATAACATTGTTAAATGAATACAACTACTTATTATGCTAATTCCTTTTTTGTTCCACCATCACTTAAATCAATTCATATTTCTTTGCATTAAATCAATGCAACTAATTGCTCTAAAACATTATCACTATGTTAATTTTCTTTGTACCATTTCTTCAATGCTCCTATTTACTAACATCACCCTAACGTGACAACTTCTCCCCCATATTAGACTATAGAGTGCCTCTCGACACAAATATGTGTACCAAGAACAAATATAAATTCTCCATATTAAGAAGGTTTAGGTCTAGTCTTAATGGTGCAAGATCATCCTCCATAGTTTAAGAATAACCTTTGGAGAGTAGTGATGCATACAAAAAACAAATTGGAGGATACATGTAGATGAGGGGGAGAACACATGCATACAAGGGCAAGTAAACTTCRATGATACTGAATCATCTAATCTTATGACTCAATAAATGGGGACAATATGTTCAATTAGAGGAACCATGGAGGAATAAATAGCAACAWGGACCTTGACGATATGGTAGTGAAATACTAGGAGAGAGGTYGAGAAGGTCTTTAGAGATCTTAAACAAGATGAGAGATGAATTAGCCATGTATCAAGGAGATGGGCTAAGAYGGTATTTTTAAGTCAAAGGAAATTTGATAAGCCTAGGGAGCTCAATGTTGAGCTTGAATCTCTACTAGCTTAGATCTAGGATATACCCACCAAATCATTTGTAAGGTATCAAATGTATTATAATAAGAAGGAACAAAAGTATTGCAACAAATACTAGTGGAACAACAAAATATAGAGAATCACAACACCAAAAATGATACCTTTATTGATAGAAATCCAAGTTCACTTGCCTCTTTGAGGGGGAAACCTCCAACAAAGGAGAGMTCTAGTACAATAATTCTCAAGACAAGAGTTTTTCATGCCTTATACTCTTATTTATACTAATTCTATCTTATAAAGAACATTTTAGAGGAATATCTTTCTAGAAGCGAAAGCTTCTATTAAGTCTTCTTACATTAGACTTGCTCACATTATTAAATAGGCCTTATTTACTAATGTAGGATTTTGTTACATGGAAAATATATTATTCTATCTATGTGAGGGGTTAGGGAGGTTAGGTCGCTAACATTTCCTCCCCCCTGAAAACAATTTGTTCTCAAGATTTGAGATGACGAAATTGTTGCAAAATGGTATCTGGCTCCCAGGTGGCATCTTCTGGTGGTGTATCCTTCCACTGTACTAAAACTTCCTTGATGGTGTGCTAACAAAGATGATGCTTGCATTGGTCCAAGACTATGTGTGGTTGCAACCAAATGGAACCTTCTTCATCCAAATCAAGGAGACTGATTTGAGGTTGGCACATAGTTCCAATCACTTTATTTAAGTAGGAGACATGAAAAACAAGATGGATCTTAGAGTGTTTGGGTAGAGATAATTGGTAAGCCACAGGCCCCACTCGCTTGATAATTGTATAAGGACCATAAAATTTGGGGGGAAGTTTTTGATAGTGTTGAGCTTTGAGTGAAATCTGCTTATAAGGTTGTAGATGAAGAAACACCTAGTCTCCTTCAACGAATTGACATTTAGAACGACCTTGATATGCTTGTTACTTCATGTGATTCTGAGCTAGGACCAAATTTTATTTGAGGGTATAGAGAATGGTCGCGGGAACTATAAGATTATTGTCAACCTCCTGAATCTTGGAGACACCTAGCATGTATGAGAGAACCGATGGTGGATTTTTCTCGTAGATGGCTTCAAAGGGAGTCATGTGAGATACATTCTGGTAAGATGTGTTGTACCACCATTCAACTAGGGGTAACCACTGAGCCCACTGATTTTTTTTGTCGAATGAAAAATACCGCAAATATGTTTCCAAACGCTTGTTGACAACTTCAGTTTGTCCATCAGTCCGGGGATGATAGGAGATGATGAGATGTAATTGGGTTCCCTGGATACTGAACAATTCTTTCCAAAAATTGTTGGTGAAAGTTGGATCATGGTCAAAGACAATAGAATGAGGCATGCCACAGAGTTTGAATATGTTATCCATAAGAAATTGAGCCACTGTAGATGCGGTGAACAAGTTTTGAAGAGCATAGAAATGAGCATATTTGGAAAGGCGATCTATTACAACCATGATGACTGAATTATTTCCCGATTTAGGTAATACAACAATGAAATCGATATAAATATTTGTCCAAATATTAGGTGGAATTGGGAGAAGTTGGAGTGTGCCTAGAGATTTGACAAATTTTCCCTTATTACAATGATAGGTATCACATTCATCCACAAAGGTGTGGATGTCCTCTTTCATACCTTCCTAGGAAAAATAACGTTTGACTCATTCATAGGTTTTGGTAAATCCTGAATGCCTAGATGTGGGTGAAACATACAACTTAGAGATCACCGTGGATTTAAGTTTCGACTATTTACTTAAATACAAACAAACTTATAAGAAATCTCTTCATTGTTCCAATAGTGCCTTGGAGAAAATTGAGGATCCTATTGCAATTTTTAGATCAAGTTAGAAGTTTGAGGTCTTGCAACCTTTCTTGGAAAACAACCTAAAGCCAGTCTGTGATAATGAATGAGAGGGAAAAGAGGGACCCTTCTTCTTCATATTTTCTGGAAAGAGAATAAACAACCACATTTTATTTTCCCTTCTTGTAGATGATCTCATAGTCATATCCAAACAAATTGGTCACCCATTTTTGTTTCTCCAGGGAGGAAATTCTTTGTTCCAGAAAATACTTGAGGCTACAATGATGAATTTTAATTTGGAAGGGTTTCCCCAATGGATAAGGACACCAGAGATCCAATGCATGCATAATAGACACCATTTCCTTTTCATAGGTTGATTGGCCCAAATATCACTCCAAAAATTGCTTATTAGTGAAATCCAAAGGTCTTCCATCTTGCATGAGGAATTCCCTTATTACTTTCTCTAACACATCACATTCTAGGACAAAAGTCTTGGTGAAGTATGGTAGTGCCAGGATAGGAGTCATGCACATAGTCCGTTTCAAGGCTTGGAAAGAGTAATTCGTTATTGGAGTCCAATTGAAAGAATTATTTTTAAGGAGAGAAATGAGAGGATCTGCAATTTTTCCATGATTATGAACAAACTTTTGATAATAGCTTGTTAAACCTAGGAAACCACACAATATTTTAAGATTTTTACGGTGAGGTCAATCCTTCGTAGCTTCGATTTTCTTAGGATCCACCCATACACCATCTTTGTCGAGAATATGACCTAAGTACTCAACTTCAGAAGCTCCAAAAGAACATTTATACTGTTTGAGAAAAAGTTTGTGCTTATACAATAGATGGAGAACTTGATCCACATGGGAGAGACGTGAGATGTGATTGCCAAGTTTTAGTATAGATGAGAATATCATCAAATAAAACTAAGAAAAATGATGAAGGAAATGATGAAGACATGATTCATGATACTTTAAAAAGTGGAAGGGGAATTACAAAGGTAGAAGGGAATTACCAAGAACTCATAGTGACCCACACGATGATTCAAGAGGATCTCCACACAAAGATTCATTACTTTTCATAGCATGGAGAAGATCATTAAAATGATGATTGATGATAGGTGACAAAGTTTAAAAGGAATGTTTAATGCTTCATATTGTAAAAATAATTAATATTGTTTGAGCATAATGTGCTCGTGTATTTTTCATTTAATTTGTACAAAAATGAAATTAAAATTAAGTGTGACAATCCACCTCACAAGTAGTTTCCTAGTTTTAAGGAGAAATTAGTTTTGTGTGACAATCCACCTCACATCTAGTTTTTCCATTCTGAAGAAGAAGATTAAGAGTCTCATGAGTTGGTTTGGGATTCTTCCTCATTATATCCCAAGTACTTTCCTAGTCTCAAGGGGAAGTTAAGATTGTCATAGGTTGGTTTATATGCTTTCTCATTTTTTTCCTTGAGTTCTTATTTGGATCCTAAATTTGTGGATCTTGTCTCCTTGAATTATGGAGAGAGGGAAACTATATAAATTCCTTATGTAAGATTTGTTGAGGGATGCCCTTTAGGCCCCTAGAGAGAGAGATTTGGATTGAGAGGAATGTATTCCTTCTGGTGTTGAAGATATGTCACTTATGTGAGAGCCTTAAGTCCTTTGTGTAAGAGAAGGTTTCTCTAGGTTTCATCCTTGTAAGGAGCATGTACCACATTTTGTGAGAAGGTTTCAGCCCTGGCTAAAAGAAGGACAATAAAGTGATTTTTATTCCAAGTGGATCCAGGGATGTAGCTAGTAGAGTTTGGTGAACTATGTTAACATATGGGTGTCAAATTATATGTGTGAGTTTTGATTACATTCTCGTTTGGTTAAGTAGAGATTTAATTACGCATATGTACATAATTATGAAAATTTCCTCATGTTTATATGCAATGTTTAATGATTATTTTTTCATTTTCACATGCAATTATGCATTAGTAAAAGATCCTCATTGTATTATTTTTGTAGAGAAATATCTCACAAAAACTCCCAGATCAAGTGGTATGAGAGCATGTCTGACTGGTTTTGTAGATTGGGAACATCACCATGGGAAAATAAAAGAAGTAAGCATGGCTTCATGAGCTTGAAGAAATCAACCAAACCATTCAAGCAAAGGAAGATGAATTGAGGAGGTTTCTTCAAGAATATGAAAAAGAAAAGAACAAAATACGACTACAACTACAATCTATGGAGGAGAAAGTTGGGGAATGCTCGTCTACAGGAGAAGTAGAAAGTCCCTCCAAGACTAGACAAACTTGTGGCCATGGAAGGTATATCATTTATGGTTCTTATTATGAAAATACTGATATTTGAAAATATTTTCAGATAATAAAGGATACTCTCCTGAGACCAGGGAACCAAGGTGGTTTCCTAGAAGCCTCATCTATAGCTTCATCCAACTAAGAGGAGAAGTTGACCAAACTCTAAGAAGAAGACCAAGTGTCACAAATAGGAATGGAGGAAAATAATTATCCATGCTCAATTCCTTCCCTTATTAACGATGATGCTTCTTTTGGTTCTTTTGAAAGTCACACCAAGGGCATTGGCTTCAATTTTCTAAGGAAGATGGGGTATAAAGGAGGAGGTCTTAGTATTGAAGGCCAAGGCATCATTCAACAACTAGAGGTTGAAGGAAGACCTCGATATGTAGGATTGGGGTATGGTGAAAGAGAATGCTCAAAAGAAGAAGAAGCAATGGATTCTTAAAGAAAGTATATGAGATCATCATGAACACCATCTAAGAAAAATGATGGCACGTCACTTTCTAAAAGTGATATGTCTAGCATGAGATTCCAGAGGAAACCAAAGTCTCCTAAAAAATATTGGGACATCAAGAGTGTTACAAAGTACTGGAAGAGGAAAGCTCCTTACAGTGAAGGAGAGAAGGGCATGAAGTCACACAACTATTACACTCACTTCAAAATCAATGGTCACTGGATCGAGAAATGTTGGAAGCTTCACCTTGAGCTTTTTCACACACCAAACAAGAAACCTGTGTTATAACCTATGTAGGAGAATGCAAAAGAGACGATGGAACATGTAATAAATGTTCATGAACCGATCCCTGAAGAAGCACAGTTGCATGAAGAAGGTTCTTTAAATTGGTTTGGTAAGAAATGGATAGTTTTTCTTCATAGTTGATTAGCATCATGAACGTATAGCACCAATATTAAGAAGCAGGGTTACTATTGACCAATGTGCCATTTCCCAACTATGGTGGTACAATGGGGATTCCCACCATTTGAATCTCAATCCACATGTGAGACTATGATGGAATTCTAGGATGAGGGAGATTTCCAACCATTTCCAAACCATAGTAGAGCTACACTTACAGATCGATGTTATGGAAAGAGATAGTTAAACCGATGGAAAATAGAAACGATCCACCAAAATCAGTTGATGTCTCCAAATGGGATTGTGGGAGTGTATACATGGTGTCGTATGCAAGGTAGACACCATGAAGATCTTACAAGTGTACTAGAATATTGAAATTCACTACAACTGGAAGTTCATGGATTTCCTAGACATTGTGTTAAAGTTATTTGCACACATAAGGCCACATATGATGTACAACCATTGGATCGTTAGTTAAAACTCAACCCTCTGGTGTCACAATTGGAATTCTATGATATCGTTGGAACACCATATGTTGATTCTGATGTCGACCACATCAATAGTTGTGAGCACCATTGCTGCATTGAATTCCCACAAAGAAGCACTAAATAATAACCATTTTTTTGTGAGAGTTTTTTTGTCGAGCTCCCTAGTGTTTCTATTGAATAAGGAACTTGATATTGTGAAGAATTCTTGTTTTTCAATTATGAAGGCCATGCACTAGCCTTCATTCTCATATATTTCTCATAACTGAAGGGATCTCTGCCAAGACAATATATGTGAATATTAAATGCTTCCAGCAATTACAAGGGCTTCAATAATTTGTTTTCAATTAGAAAAATGACTTGGAGGAAGGCGAGGTTTCCCAAGGAGGGAGATAGGGTTTCACGCATGATAGGATTAAGGAGAATACCATTATCAATTGGGAACTAATATGTCAATGCCTAATTGACGGGTCTAAAATTTCTTCACAAAAATATTGTTCATAGACCTTTGAAAAGAATGCAATTGTTATTGTCAGTGTTTCCTTAGAAGGGAGGCTTCATATGGATCTTGAATACGTGTTGAGCGAAATGCTCATGATAATTTCTTTGATCGATGTCATTCACATGAAGTGATAGTAGAAGGAACGATCTGCTGCATGAAGCCTCTGACCAATCAAGACTGTTGCATTGATCTCAAAACCACATCAGTTGTGAATTCCATAACAATAGATTTTTTTGTTTGTCGTGGTAGACCTTGTGTTGAAGAAGCTATCAACTTGAATCAAACACATGATCAAATGTGTTTTCAAATTCTGGTGATCTTTGAGTGCTGCAACAAGGAAGCAAGATCTGAATTATTGTAGGAAATTCATTGTTTGAGCCTTGTACGTAAACTGAGATGGTGCAATAAGAGGCCATTTTGACACTTTGATGAAAAGTAGTCATATTTACAGTCAAAAGTCTCAGAATTGTGAGATGCATGTGATGATGATGACATTTTCCTTATTTATTATGTTGCACATGTTTGTAATGGGGGGTTGGCAAACCATAAAGTTACCACTTCTACACATTTGGGGGTATTCGCCTTAATGTTAATAATGTAAAAGGTTGTAACTAGCCACTCTTGAAAGTAATGATGAGAGTGAGATGAATTTTGTTCTATTACTAAACCTTGTTAAGCCTTGTTGGCAACATTGTAATGGGTCTTGTATCCATTGTTGAGTGAGAGGCATTGTTTTTCCTAGGCCTATTTTGATAATCATTATAAACTTGTCCATGAGTGTTTTATAAACTCCTGGAAAGTATGGTACTTCTTTGAAAAGTGGTAATCCATGTGTTGTCAGCTACAGATTTGCATTGATTCAATTGTTGGCATCAACATCCTCATTTCGAAGAACAAAGGTGAAGGAGAAGAAGGGTGTGGCCTTTTAGAGACATTTGTTATGCAGATCAAGGAACTAACTACGGATTTACATTGATATAAGTGTTGGCATCGACATCCTCATTCTGAAGTACAAAGGTGAAGGAGAATAAGTGTGTGGCTTTTCATAGACATTTGTTATGCATATCGAGTAGTGGGGAAGTGCATCATGGACTGTAATACTCTTCCTAGAAGCTGGTTGCGGATATTCAAGTTTCTCTCTATACTTTTGGAGGACCAAAAGTGGTTTTTGTGGGAGGTGTGATCTAGGAGGATCTCCACACAAGGATTCATTAATTTTCACACCATGGAGAAGATCATTAAAATGATTATTGATTATAGGTGACAAAGTTTAAAAGGAATTTTTTATGCTTCATATTGAAAAAATGATTAATATTGTTTGAGCATAATGTGCTCATGTATTTTTAATTTAATTTGTAAGAAAAGGAAATTAAAATTATGTGTGAGAATCCACCTTACAATTTGTTTCCTAGTTTTAAGGGGAAATTAGTTTTGTGTGAGAATCCACTCACAACTAGTTTTTCCATTCTCAAGAAGAGGATTAAGAGTCTCATGAGTTCGTTTGGGATTTTTCCTCATTATATCCCAAGTAGTTTCCTAGTATCAAAGGGAAGTTAAGAGTCTCATAGGTTGGTTTATATGTGTTCTCATTTTTGTCCTTGAGTTGTTACTTAGATCCTAAATTTGTGGATATTGTCTCCTTGAATTATGGAGAGAGGGAAACTATATAAATTCCTTATGTAAGCTTTGTTGAGGGAGGCCCTTTAGGATCCTTGGAGAGAGATATTTTCATTGTGAGGAATGTATTCCTTTTGCTGTCTGAAAAAATGTCACTTATGTGAGATCCTTAAGTTCATTGTGTAAGTGAAGGTTGCTCTGGGTTTCAACCATGTAAGGAGCATGTACCACATTTCGTGAGAAGGTTTCATCCATGGTTAAAAGAAGGACAATAAAGTGATTCATATTCCAAGTGGATCTGGAGATGTAGCCAATAGAATCTGGTAAACTCCATTAACACATGGTATCAAATTATATGTGTGTTTTTTTATTACATTCTCGCTTGGTTAAGTAGAGATATAATTAAATATATGCACATAATTATGACAATTTTCTCACATTTATATGCAATGCTTA
>JZKD02S2125836.1:643016-664112 GCA_000966675.3 Picea glauca
GTTGGTCTTCAACCCAAATTTGGAGTTTCTCCAGTCTTGATTCATCTTCCTTGTGTCCTCATCATGAATTTCATGGGATACATTTTCACTTTCAGGTGGCCTCTCTATTAGGAAAATTTTTAATCCTTCCATGATCTCCCTTTTTAAACCATCCATCTTAGTATCCATTATTGCCTCCAACTTAGATTCAGTTGAATCCATCATCTCTTGTAGTTCATATTTTGTCTCTATCTTCATTTGTAAATAATTTATGTCCCTACGCATTTCTTCACCTTCATCAAGAGCCCAAGTAGGACTTTCTAGAGGTTTATTTGGTGTAGAAGTTCCCTTTTTTTCTGGCATGTTGGCAAAGTATCACTTTTAAAACTTGATTTCAAGATGGTTATGGTAGAAGATATTTCTTTTGATGTATCTCCAAAATTTTGGCCCTTCTGGGTCTCAAAATTTCTTTTTGTAGTTCTTTGATATGTCTTCTCTGCAATTCCATTAGTTTGATCAAAATTGGATGTGCCAAGTGGAAGTTATGGCAACTTCCCCACACCTTAATGATTTTTGTCCCTTCCAGGAGAGTGTATTTGTGAAGAATTCCAAGAGAACAATATCTGATATTTGATTCTGAAACTTGTACCCAAAATACTACATAATATCCACTATCCAATGTAACTAATCTCACTTACTTTGGATACTCATTGAAGACGATATCATTGTTTTACCCAGAAGACTTGCTTGAGACTAGTTAATATGACTAGTCATATACCCTATCTTGCACAGGGTGTATCTACAAAAGTAGGATGACCTCGAAGCTGAAATTTTTATCACAACTACCTTGATAATTTATATGAATATACTCTATTTTTTAGGGTCTGAAACATTACATAAAAAAATTTATAGCGAAAATTTTGCGATGACTGAATTCAGGATGATTCCAGAACCCTATCTTACACAGGATATATCTCCAAACATATATGAACTTGGGAGCATAAATTTTAAACCCCATTACCTTTATCCTTTTGCAAAATATCATCCAAGGGGTTCCTTCTGAAACGTTGTAGGAAAAAAATTATAACTAAAATTCCAAGGTGTCTTAGATGTAGCAGCGAAACCCCAATACCTTGAGCTATGATACCAAATGTTAAGAACCAAATATCAAAATAACATAAAATAACCTCATAATAAGTACTCAATGCCTTGAAAAAGAGATAATTTTAGATAATAAGCCTCTTCGAGGGGGAAACCTCCTTATACACCACATAAATTTCCAAATACAATATGATTCCAAATGAAAAGGTTTTCTTGGTATATATAGGATACTAGGAGGTACAATTACAACTAATGGACTCAAGCGACATAAATAAAATAACATTACTAATGCAATATGCCTCAATTAAGGGGTAATGTGCCACTATTTAGGGCTTAACATATTACTATGTGAAAAATTGATTTGAGGCTTAGAATTCTTGAGGATGTTTCCTCTAATGAGTATTATATTCAAATCAAAGAAGGATTATAGAAAGAGAATGCACAATTGAAGTGTGAGGGATATAAGTTGGAACAAAATTGCATTCATATGCATAAAAAAATAGTGTATATTCCTAATTCTTATGAATTAAGGAAGCTAGATTTTAAAACAAAAGCACAATGTTACATATGTTGTACATCTTGGTTATCAGAAGACAATTGTAGTAGTAAGAAATCAACACTTTTGTCTAGGAATGAAGAAGGATATGGTCGATTATATATCTAGGTGCATGGAATGTAAAATAATAAAGGATAAGAAAGACATCTATCAAGTTTCCTACAACCATTACTAATTCTAGAGTGGAAATAGAAAAAGTTAATTATTGATGTCATAAAAAAGTTTCCCAAGATAGAAAGGAAAAGTGATCCAATAATTTCCATGGTGGAAAAATTAACCAAATATGCTCACTTCACTACAAGGAGAACACCTTTTTGTAGAGGTTTTTATAAAATCTCGTGAAAAACGTATCCCTTCTTTGTTTATAGCGGAGGTTGTTAACAGAGGTGGGAGACTAGAGATTTTTGCAGAGGTTTTAACATCTTTTCACCTAAGTTAATCAACCACAATTGTGAATCCTTAGTTGACTTAGGTGCACTAGTGCGATCGGTCAATTTAAGGTGGGAGGGAGGAGGTTTTAACACCAATGTTCCTAACTTGACCATGTGCATTGATTCTCCTCAGTCGACAGTGCACACTGATGCTCCTAAGTCGATAGTGCGCACTGGTGTTCTTAATTCAACTATGTGCACTAGTGCTCCTAAGTTGATTGTGTGCATCAGTGCTCCTAAGTCAAACATGCACACTGGTGCTCCTAGGTTGACTTTGTTCCCCTGTTCTTAACACATAAAGCACACCGATAACCGCTATTAATAGAAAATACTAAAATGTCATTTCTTATTTTATAAAAAATAAAATGCATCGTAATGCTCCCAAATAACAAATCACACTAGTGTGTATATAACAAATGCAATAGAACATGTTAGAACAATTGATTTTTAAACAAAAAATGTTAATTTAAAAACCATAAATATTCCATGGTGTGCTTAGAAACCAATATATCCCTGGTGCATAATGTTAAAAAAAGCACATCGATGCATCTTATCATTGGGTGCACTACTTGTATATTTTAACCTTGGACAATTAAGTACTAGAAACAAATTATTAATAAAAACAGAAAAGAAACAATGCCACACACACACATTACACATAGACTTTTACCCTAGAAATCCAAACTGGGAAAACCAACAAACTCTTTAGAGTCACACCTCTAATATTCTATTCATCCTATATATATATGTGTGTGTGTGTGTGTGTGTGTGTGTGTGTGTGTATAGGATCCAAAAACATCCAAATACCCTAATCCATTGACTTGGATTAGTCAACAATCCTAATTCCTTAATAGGAATTAGAAAACCGTGAGTTGAAAAACCACGAAAAAGAGAATGAATAAACTACCAATTGTTTTTAGGAGTGCTTCCCCCCAACCCTACGTGGGGGGGCTCCCGCCCCCTATGACTCCTCCAAAATACGAACGCGTCAAGGACACTATATTTGGTTGTGAAAATAATATAACACATACCCAACACCGCTAAAGGGTAAAATAAAAAAATTACCAAACCAAATCAATGCAATGAAATATATAGTGAAAAAATGAGAGGGAATTTTATTCTTTCAAGATGTGTGTGTTTATAAATGAAAACCATAATAATTATTTAATTATTTCACAAAAAATTATAAGAGAGATTTACAAGAAATGCCTTTGGAGTGGGTAGATTTTATGAAGAGCCAAATTTACATACAAATTTTTTGAGGAGAAATTTCAGGTCTGTTATGTTATTCTATTCATCATCTCGATATTTCCCCTATTTTATCCAAACAAATTTTAGTGCATTATAAAAAAAAAGGTTTCATAGTTACATTCGGTATTGGAAGCCCTAGCTTCCTTGTTGTTTCTCTTGGTCTTCCCCGCTATATTTCACAAGTAGAATTCTTTTTTAAGAAGTAGATTTTTGTAGGGTTTCTTTACCTGTATATGTGGCATTTGGTATCTATTGCAATGGGATCACTCATTGCATTGGATCTGAAACCTTGTCTATATCATTTTTATCTTAATAAAATGATTTTGCGGTTCACAATGCTCACTATATAGTAATATCGCACTAGTGTGCATGATCTTGTCAACAACAACCCAAAGTTTAAAATAAAAATAACTTTGTTCACATGTTCAACAATGCTCAATAAATAGTAATGAGGCATCGATGATTCTATTAATTTATAGAGCACCAATTATTCTATTAATTAATAGAGCACTGATGCTCCTGTTAATTTATAGAGAAACAATATTCTATTAATCTTATTTTGTAAAAAAATATTGGAATTTTTATATATGATGATTCCTGTCTTTTTTTTAATAGTATATGGTCGATATAAGTTCAAGGAAAGCAACTTATTGCAGCGAAGATGATGGTAGATCATCCCAACAAGACAACAAGACAAGTTCTTTAAGTTGTATTAAAAATTTAACATCTTTGAATTCTCTGTAGATTCAAATTAATGATGTGTGTTGGTTAAGGCATGCCATGGAAATTTCAAAGAGAAAATGAGGTAAAAACTAATACATGCTAGTGGGGATGTCCAAAAAAGTGTAGAATGAGATGGTAAAAGAAACGAACATGATTGCATCGCAGGAGGAGCCATCCCAACAATCACAATGTGCATTAGAGGTATGCAATCATTTATTTATTATTTTATGTACATAAAATTTAATTATGTCATGAAATACTAATTTTAATTTTTTTGGTTGTATAAAAGAAAAAAAATGAAACCCATTCAACACATAAGATAGGACAACGAGGAATAAAAGGGTTGATCAGAAAGTTTGTGAGTACTTGTTTTCTCGGTCTTACTTAAAATTTCATATTTTCTATAATATTTATGTTTAAATAAATAATTTACCCTCATCCATGGATGCATTTTAATAGGTGCTAACATACAAAGAAAATCAAACTAAATAATTGATAAACATTGGGTTAAGTATGGGTTGTGAGTATATGTTGAAGTATCAAGGTTTAATTGAACAATTTGCAAGTATCTATGTTAGGGTTTTGATATTTATGTCGTGGGAATTGTTATTAAGATTGCTCAAAAAATCGAGAGTGTTCATTTTTGAGTAGTCAAAATCCACAGTGTCCATTTTTTAGTGGTCAACGTTTAGAACCTCCAATCAGATCCATCACGAGGAAAAAACATTCAAGTAAGAGAAGATTGGAACATAGCAATAAATACATCAAGATCAGAGACAAGAGCCCTAGAAATATAATAAAGTCATCTTTAAGAGAGAATAAAAAACTACAAAAACCCTAGAAGGCTAAAAACTACAAAAACCCTTGAAGGCTAAAAACTAAAAAAACCCTAGAAATTTAATAATGTCTGCAAAAAGAGATGATAGAATAAAGTAAAAAGATAATAGTGTAAGTTTTAATGATAATAGTGTAAAAGGGTTGATATAAATAGTATCATAATAGTATGGTTAAAAGTGTAAATAGTATTATTAATAGTAATAATAGAATAGTATTGTAATATGCTATTTTTAATGTGATGAATAGTCCTACTAAATAATAGAGTAGTACTATAATAGGATAGTGCTATAATAGATTATTATCGTTCTTAAAAATTTCAATAATAATAGTATTTACAAGGTTGTTGTAAATAGTATCATAATAGTATTATTAATAGTGTAAATAGTATTAGTAATATTAGAATGCTACTAAAGTATTAGTAAGAAGTCAAATTTTTGTTTTTTCTCGTAATATAAAATAGATGACTGTTATCTAAGACTTTTCGGGGAAACTGGTTTTTTGAAAACTTGCAACAGGTTCTATCGAAAATAGTGTATTTCTTTCTCTCCAAATTGGCCTAGTTTTTTGTGGAGGCCATGTGGAGGTGGCAGGGTTTTACGTCCTAGTGTTGGACTTTACTGGAAGGGACTTAACTATTTTTAAGCATCTTAAATGTGTCTTAAACGAGATCTTATGGGAGGGAAGAGCTGATACGATCCTGTATTTTCGGTCAAGTGCACTTATCTTTTGATTTGATCCCAAGAGTTGCACCTCTAGCTAACGACGGAGGATAGGACATCCCTTAGGCTTTTGGATCCCTAAGTGGATTTTAGGTGGCATTTTCCTAGCATTGTTGCAAGATACCACGACGAAAGTTGTTATCAATGCACTTATGAGTGCGGATAACGAGGAGGCCTAGGGGAAGGTAGGTTTATTTAATCTGCCTACAGAGGTACCAACAAAATCACTTCTTCTAACCTCAAAACTTATTGCCCCTCCCCAAATTCCTCACTCTAATTTGAATAGGAGGGGGGGAGAACTTGGCTATCCCTTCATCGAATGTTGTTGTTAACTCTATTGTTGGGATTTCTAGACCAACATTGGAAGCTTACCAGGGTAGTAGGAAGGTCATCAGTGGATGTTACCAGTCTCATAGTGATAGAATTCCCTCTGTAGTGAAGTCTTCTCCTCGAAGGAAGTTTGGTGTGAAAATCTAGATCCCCAACCGCTCTAGGCACAAGATGGTTTTGGGGGATAACTTAGGTTTAGAGAAGGCAATATGTCTGGCACTAAATGCATTGGTGGGTCTCTTGTCTTACAGCTCCCAGTGTAACATGCCTATTACAAAGTGGGTTTGAAGGTTCTAGGCTCCATTGTTGTGGTATGAGATGGAGGTATACTATCTCCCAAGAGGTTGGTTTGGTTTTAAGTTTATTTCACCAGAGGATTCTTCAAAAATCCTGGAAAAACTATGGATTTTTGATGAGGGAAGCTTGATGCTCAAATGTTGGAGGCTCATTTTTGACCTTGTAAATGACTATTTCCATTACATGCACCTCTGTGTACTGCTCTCTGGCTTACCTTTAAATATTTGGAATAAGAAAGCCATGACTGCAATCAGTAATGCACTTGGTTGATTCATTAAAGTTGATGAACTGGCGTTGAGTGCCCCTGAAAGAAAGATGGGGAAGATCCTTGTTGATGTTGATATACATTCTGGTCTTTTGGAGACTATTGATATACAGTGGCCTGGTCACACAATCTTCCAAATGTTGGATTACATGGGTTTATTGTTTCATTGTACTTTATGTCATAAAACATGCCACCTGAGAAGCAACTACCAGGGTTTTTCAAAGGAGGAGGAATCATAAAACTCTCGAATCAGGAAGGAGTACCGTTGTGATTCACTGGGTGTTGACTCCTTTGTTTATTCTCCTTCCAGTACTAGTTTTATGGATCCTCCAAGTCTAGTAGCTACAGATATGGTCACAGGTAAGTTAAAATCACTCTGTCCTTCTTTCTATTTTACACTTTCGGCTTGGGAAAGGGATTCCTTGGACACCAACACTCCCTTGGTGGTTGGTTTAGCACCTCCACAACCTCCTCCCCTGAAAAAAGTTAGAGACGGTTCCTCCTCCTGTGATATTGTTCCCCAGCTTTCTAGGAGGGACAAGTCAGACTATATTCTAGCGATGATGAACCCTTCCACAAAAGAGGTAAGAATAAAATATGTCTCCACTTATAGTAACTCGTCTCCTTTTGGGGGCTTACATAGTGTGGATGCTGTAGATATTCTAGGGAATAGGGTTGGGACTAGTGAGGCAGATAGGGACTTCTTCCTACTGTCAAGTTACAAAGAGTCAAAGCCTGGTGAATGCTCCTTGAGGGAGACTCTGGAGTCCCTAGTTACGATGCATAGAGAGGCTAACACCCCGCTCTTGATTCCCACCTTTCAAGGGAAAAATGTTATTAAGACCATTGTTTCTGGACACTCAGGACAGTTATAGAAGTATGGTGGGGATCTAGGATCCGACTTCTCCTCGTCAAAGAGACTGGGTTTTGAGACCTCATCATTAAAATGAGGAGTGCACGTAAGAAATCCACTGGTTCGATTCCTATTATTGTATCCCTTACTACTTCTGTTACTGAAAACATGGAGCTTAGAGGCATGAAATCCATTTCTAAGGATAAACCATGATTTTACCTTTCCTAAATATTAGAGGGGTCGGGGGCACCCTGAAAGCAGCCTCCATGCGTAGATTGTTGCATAAGACAAATGCTTACATTATTTTCTTACAGGAAACACTTGTGGATGAATAGATAGTAAGGTTTTTTATGTTATCATTTTTCCCTTGTTAGTTATCTTGTGCGATTAGTTCTGTTGGTAATTCTGGTGGATTATTGGTAATGTGGGATCCAAATAAGCTAGTTTTGGACCCTTTTCTCTATTGTGGAGGTATTATGCTGTCTGGTACTTCTTTGGAGAATAACAAGAAGGTTAATATTCTCAATGTTTATGGCCCTTGTAGCGAGAGGAAATATTTTTGGGAGCACGTGGCCACTAGAGGTTTGTTGGCTTCTAATAATTTGATTGTTGCAGGGGATTTAAATCTCACTACTAGAGAGAATGAGGTCTAGGGAGATTCGACGCATTTGGACAAATTGGAAAGATTATTGAAAGACTTATTCCAAGAAATCACTAAGTGGATTTGCTTACATATTTCTTTGTCCCGACATGGAGAAATGGCAGAGCATGGGTTGATTGTATTGCAAAGAGGTTGCATCGTATTTTGGTATCTGAGAACTTTTTAAGTCAAGCAGGTCGATTCGAATTCTGGGTGGAGTACCCTTATATCTCAGATCATGCTCCGATGGTTTCTCAATTTGAATTTCAACAGTTTCCCTTAGCCTACTCTTTTAAACTAAATTCATCATGGTTGATGGAGAAAGAGTTTATTAAAAATTTTAAAGAGGTTTGGATGGATCAAGGTTTAATGGTGGAATCTGATATTCAACTTAGATTTGTGTGGAAACTAAAAGTGCTAAAAAATAGGACCAAGTATTGGGCTCAACTCTAGAGAAGTGATAAACTCTTCATATTATAAATTTTGGAGGAGGAGCTTCGTGTAACACTCTCATCGATTCCGAGGGATGGGAGGGACTTGATACCCGATCGCCACATAAAAAATTGGAAGTAGAATGTAATTCATTACTTGTCCTCGATGAAGAAATATGGAGACATAGGATCATAACAACTTGGATGAGAAGTGGTGATCAGAATACAAGGTTTTTCCTTAATTTTGTCAGTGCTAGAAGGAATAAAAAACATATTTGGGAGATTCTGGATGAGGATGGTCAATATCACAGGGGAAAGAGGCTCTTAAAAGAGAAGAAAAAGACATTTCAAAGGCATGTTTGAAATCAATGATCCCGCCTCTCCTAGGGATCAATCTTATATTGCCAGTCTCTTTCCTCGTTTTGTAAATGAGGAGTATAATTCTCTCTTTGATCATCCATGCACAAAGTCGGAGATTTGGGAGGTCTTAAAGCACTTTACAAAAGATAAAATTCCAGGCCCTGATGGTTGGCCGATTGAATTTTTTTACCCAGTTCTTTGAATTGCTTGGTGATGATCTGCTGGAGCTTGTGGAGGATTCTAGGATTAAAGGAAAGATCCAAATCTCACTAAAATCTACTTTTATGGCACTGATTCCAAAGGAAAATAAGCCTATGAATTTTAGAGACTACAAACCCATAGAGTTATGCAACTTATGTTACAAACTGATAGAGAAGGTGATAACAAATAGATTAAATCCTATCCTCTTGAGGTCATTGTCGAGTGAACAACTTGGTTTCTTAAAAGGAAGGAAGATTTTGGATGCTATAGGTATGGCACAAGAATGTCTACATGGTATAAAAATGAAAAATATTAAGGCTCTAATCTTAAATATGGACTTAAAGAAAGTGTATGACTTTGTAAACTAGGAATTCCTAAGATTGATTCTGATACAAACATGGTTCAATTTGTCCTCTATAAACTGGAACTTGAGTTGTGTAGTCAGTTTTTATTTTGTTGTACTTATAAATGGAGAGGCCTCTTCTTTCTTTCAGAGTGATTGTGGTCTAAGGAAAGGTTGTCCGTTATCGCCTTTACTGTTAATTTTTGTTATGGAAAGTTTTAGCTTATTGCTGAAAAAAGGCCAGAATGAGGGAAGTTTGACGGGGGTGAAGGTATCCAAAATTGTCAAAATTCTCCATCTGTTCTTTGTGGATGAAATCCTAATCATGACAAAGGCCTCTCTAGAGGAGTGGCTGGAGATAAATAATCTTATGAATATGATCTATTTTTCTTTGGGATTGAAAATCAATCTTTGCAAATATACTTTTCACCATTCGGGTATCCAAGGGGAGTTATTGAACAAATTTAAAGAATCCTTCACCTTTAATTTTGTCGATTTGGATTAAGGCTTTATATACTTAGGATACTTTTTAAAAGCTGAGAAATTTTTTATGATTGGAGATGGTTCCTATCGAAACTCGAATACAGGATTGGACACTGGTGTAATAGGTGGTTACCCCTAGGGAATCATTGCATTCTTGTTAAAGCGGTGCTGGAATATCAACCTGTATACTAGATGCTCTTGCGGCGGTCCCTAATTCTGTGCTAAATAAGATCCATCAATTGATCTATGATTTCCTATGGTTAGGAGGTAGCTCGAATCACTATTTCGATCTTTACAGTTGGGAGGTCATAGAAAAAACAAAATCTTTCGGTGGTTGGGGTCTTAGAAATATTTTCCATCTTAATCGAGCATTGGCTGCAAACTCTTTGTGGCGTGTATTGAAAAAAGAATGGATTTGGCACAGGGTGATAAAGGATAAATACCTACCTTCTATTTCTATCTCAACCTGGCTCAAATTGACCTCGACAGTATAGCCTCTGGCCTCGCAGACTCGGAAAAACCTATTGAGGTATCTTCCTCTTATCACTCATTGGTTAAGTTGGAATCCTGGAAATGGGCACTCAATTTTAATTAGCCAAGACAAGATTCTGTGTATTGGAAACTCTTCACTACTTTCATAGGAACTTTTATTGGCTCTAAAAAATAAAAATATCAGGTATCTCTATCAAACCAATGCGCAGAATTCGAAGGGGAACATTACTACTCAGTGGAAAAGTAGTTCATATTTGGGCCTTTCAGGTGTTCTATCTCTTGAATGGAGTTATTTTTGCAAGGTTTTAATTGAATCAGGGTTACAAATTCAACAAAGAGAAGACAACCTAATATGTACTAGTGGATACAACTCGAGATTACTATCAGTAAATAATGTTTATAATGCTTTAAAAAAACTTTATTTGCACCAACAGTTTGTAGGTTGGAGGAGGCATTTATGGTCTTGGGATATTGCTTTAAAAATTAGAATTTTCACTTGGTTTGCAGTGGAGGACAAAATTCTAAATTGGGATGACCTTATCAAAGAAGTCTTGGAAGGACCAGGCCTCTGCTTGTTATGCTTCAGGGACTCAGAGTCTGTCTTACACCTATTTTTCAAGTGCTCCTTTTCTCTACAGGCGTGGCATAAGTTATACTATGCACTTCATATAAGCTCATCTTGGGAAGGTGACACATTATCAGACTGTTTTGATAGATGGAATTAAAAAGAGTGGAACTTCAGTACCCTTCCCTCCTTGGCCTACTGGTTCATTCAGATGGAAAGAAACAAAAAAATATTTGAAAATTATAATCCTTCTATTTAGACGGTGGTTTTTAAAACTCTGGGAATGCTAGAAACTTTTGATGGTCCGGGATATCGGAAAGGGAAGGGCCTTAGGATCTTAAAGAATCCTATATTTACTCTGCCTACTATGGGATGGTTTTATGGTGCAACTCAAGAAAATGGGAATCTGAGTGGGGAAGGAGGTGTTTTAAAAATCTCAAAAGACACTAGTTAAAAGTGGATTCTTACTTGTGGCCCTGGTACAAATACAAGGGATGAACTTCTAGGTGTTTGAGTGACCTTATCTTTGGCCTTCTGGCTAGGTCTTGATCAACTACAAGTTTTGGGAGATTCAAAAATTGTAATTGAGTGGTTGAATTGCAAGGGAAATTTAAATGTTACCTCTCTAATGAGTTGGAAGGACATGATCAAGGATTTAATCAAATCCTACAATACCATCAAGTTTGAACATATATACATAGAACAAAATGTGGAGGTGGGCGCCCTCTCCAAAAAAGAGCTCTAGGCTTGTGAAGGTAATATAAAAAAAAACAAATGGATTGAAGGACATGAGGCCCCCTCACACTATTTACATCTCTATTAAAGTTTGGCTTCTTTCTATATTTTGGAGACAATTTTTACATTTTGAAGACTATGTATTTCCATAGTAAGTTATTGTGGTAAAATTCTGCGTAGTACTCATAGGATGCTATCTTGTATAATGTGGAAGCTCTTTAGTTTGGACATGGTCCTTAAGCTCTTGTAGAGATGACAATTTTCCTCCTTTTTGAAGGATCACCCTTTTGTTTGGTTTGGAGATTTTGGATGGTTATTTTGTCTATTTACATGTATTTGAAAACACCATATATTCTAATATATTGAGAAATTTTTTATTGGAAAAAATATTAGAATGCTACTATATTATAATATTTAATAGTAATTGGTAATACTATAGAAATATAATAAAACATAATAATTATTAATGGTCTTAAAAGTGGTATAAAAAGTTCTATTAATAGTAAAAAAGTTTATTATAAATGGTATTATAATAATATTATTAATAGTACTCATGGTATTATTAAAGTATTAATAATAGTATAGTATTAACATGTTATTATAGATAGTATTATAATAGGTTACATTATTCATCTTATTAAAATAATAATTTCAAGTATGATTATAATATGTTAAATTAACTAAGCGATACAAATCAAAAGATAAAAATTCAAACAAAGAAACACACTAAAAGAAAGAAAGAAGGATCCCTAAAAAATGAAAAATAAGAAATGAAAAATAAAGGGATAAAAATGTGGAAAAAAAATCAAAAAGAGATTCCAAATGATTCAGCGGGAATTAAACCCCTACCGTCAGAGTCCATTTGCAATGAAACATGTTTTGATTTGTGCATAATTGGAATCATAGTTGCCATAATACTTCTTCATCATTGCTAACTTTTCCTTCTTTTAGATATTATCATGACATAACCCCTAAGGTTGTACTTATTCTATCACATATCCATGTTTTATTCCCTATAGCACCACCAACATATTCTACAGAATCACTAGTCTATATTAACTAGTCTGCGCCATATTCACTTATTGCAACTCATCTCCTGCTGCAACTCACCCTCTCCTGCTGCAACATGCTTCTTGTTGTATCCTTCTCTCTTCCTACAACATGATTTCTCTTATGAAAAATGCCTCCTATGGAAAAACGCCTGTGATGAAACACATATCCTGCTACAACACATCTTCTTTGGTGACATGTATTTTGCTGCAACTTATCTCCTAGTATGATATACCTCTATTGCAACACACATCCTACATCACAGAATATTCAACATGTCTCTTACATCACACCTATGATTCAATATTCCTCTACTACTACACATATGGTGTTGTAACCCATCTACACCTGTGGCTGCAACACACATCCTTTACTACAACATGCCTCTTGTTACAATGTGCCTCTGTTGTGATAAATATTTTTTTGCAGCTCACAAAATTTCTACAATGATGCAATTACATTCACCTCTCATAACATATCACTCTATATAGTGACCATATCTACAAATGTCCATCAATCCACTATACGGTCCCTCTCAAACCCTTTTCCACTTGTAGAGGATCACAATTCAAGCATGGTATTCTACATATCTGTGCCACCTATACAACGATATCATACATAAATATTTTGTACATGATTTACTCAGTGAAGAAATAACATTAAATTGCACATAATCATGTCAAGAACACAAAAAATAACATTATATAGGATTCCATTCACACACACACACACACACACACCGAAAAAGATTAAATCTGTAAAACAAAAAATATTTTATTCATTCATACAAATTACAATACATTGATTCATGACCATACACGATCTTACACTGTCCATTGGGTTGGTAGTCCAAAGGCCATGGCAACCTCAACCACTTCTCTCTCTCCTATATTGTGTGATATCCCCTATTTTCGGTTCTGCAAGCTCCTTTATAATCTCTTTAATGTTGTGTTTTATTCCTCCATAAACCATTCACTTCCATTTCCCCAACGAGTTCTCATGCCCTTTCATATTATATCTTATATTTTTCCTTTTCTTAGTGACTCTTCACCTACCATGCATCCTTTTGGTTTCCACCCAATAATGTGCTCCTCCTGAATTGTAACGCCCACAACTGCAATTTGCAACAACACATTCATCTTCATCATGCATTCATGCTTCCATTCTGTAGTGACACTGCCTCAATCATCACTTCGATTTTCAACAACATTCCAATTCCAACAACTGGTCAAATTCTTCAGTGATTAATCATTGTCATAACAACTTCGTTATGTCCTTGCAAAAGCGTTCGCTATGTTAGCTCGGGATGACTGAGACACTCCTTAATCAAACTCTCTAGTTTTTAAGAAAGAGTTCCCTCATTCTTATGAGGTAAATCATATGCATCTATAGTTTTCAAATGGAAATCCATCAATATTTCACTCCCAACTCTACAGTCTTCATCTGCTATACACTTCAATCTACAAAACATATTTCACTACTGCACATTTTTCCTTTCAACTCATTGTTGCTCGTTGTTGCACATCAATCCAAAAATAACAAAACAATAGTCTCATCATGGATATCTATAATTTTCATCTTATTCATGTTGCAACTCAATTTTATGCAGTAGTTCACCTTTCGACACTGCTACTCTCTCTATCTCTCTTTCTTCATTACAAAAAGAACTAGTCAAGTGCTCCTCATCCATGCATCACCTGCACAACTCAATCTGAGTCATGTTGAATCTAGGACATACCAATGCCCTTTTTCATGTAGTGTACAAAGTTTTGTTGGTGCAGCTAGCCACTCATGCTCAAAGCCACACAACATGGAGTAACATACTCCCATGTTACACCTCCCTTGACTCAATCCACAACCACACGTAGACTGCCTCACTGAGTGATTTTGTCAGTGTATACACATTTTTGACAAATGACAAGAAACATATCTTTGAAGAGTCTTCTTCTCCATGCAACACCTTCACAGTTGGTCCTCAACAACATTGAATCTTCTAACATTCTTCTGCATCATGCCTTCTTCCTCAATATAATTGAAATCTTCTCCTTTCTCTGTTAGCAACATGTTAATCAACTTCCCCCTCTTTCGGACTGTATGTTTTCCATATTCAACTAACAAAATTCCTTCATGATTTATCTTCATGATATCATTTTCTACTCGGACATTTTGTTAGACATATTCATCATCTGCAACCTATGTAATCCTACAATTTCCTACCATCTTTGCAATTCATTTTCCTGCATAGACATTGTCTATAGAATTTTCTTTTCATCCAAGAAAATCCTCTTCCATTTGCAACCACAAATTTCTTTCTTCCTGCAAACAAACAAATAACATATTAAGGGAAAAAAAATTCCATATTCTTTCCCTCATTTTCTTTGTTGCATCCGACACACCCACATGTGCCTCTATGTTCCACTATTGTAATATATTTTATGTATATTTGTTCTTCCTCATTTGTCTTAAATTTAGGTCCTCTTAGAAACCTCTAGTAGCCATTTGGAAACAATTCACTTAGTACTACCAACATGATCCTTAGAATATATGAGCCCGATCTCTAGTCTAGGAAACCTTCTGATGAAATTCCTCTCACAACCACACTCACTCATTTATAGTGACCATGTCTTCATTCCAAGATAAAAATCATGGATAAACACAACTAAAACTACCATGCAATGAATCCTCTCATGACCCACACTACCTCTTCCATATAAAGTTAATAGTCATGGATAAATGCCACCACAAATACCATCTATTTCTACCATACATTTATCTCAGGGAATTCTTCCTTATCAAGAACAACCTTCTGAACTTTGCTTCATGCAATTTTCTATTCTTGGCTATATTTTCCCATTTTAGGCTTCATATTGACATTTTATACCACTCCATTATATGCATTCTAAGTCTTGGTTTATTCACGTCCTTAACCTTATCATATTCACTGAAAATTCCTAGAGATTTATTTCATAGCCTTTAGCCAAACTATGCTTCACAGGCCCTTTCTTCAGCACTGCCTCCCATCATTCTTATTTAAACAAAACAAGTTAGAACCTCATTCTCCATGTATTATTTCTTTGTATTTTCTTCCATCCTAGAGTTGAACTGTGATCTAATATCTTTTCACATTATTTCATCCCAATGATGAAGCACGATCTGATATATTCTCACATTATTTCATTCAGAGTTGAACCATACTCTGATACCACTTGATGCAGTAGGCATCTTCCCTCTCCCATCAGATTCCATTTGCAATGAAACATTTTTTGATTTGTGTGTAATTGGAATCACAACTTCCATGATGATCCTTCCTCATTGCTACATTTTCCTTCTTTTCAATCTGATCATGCCACAACCCCTGTGGTTGTACCTCCATTTTCATGTATCCATGTTTTCTTCCCTGTAGCACCACTGACAGATGCTACAAACTAACCAGTCTATACTAAATAGTTTGTGACATATTCACTTGTTGCGACTCACCCTCTCATGTTGCAACACGCTTCCTATTGCACCCTTCTCTCTTGTGGAACATGCCAACTGTTATGAAAGATTCCTCCTATGGAAAAATACCTATGCCGCAACACATTTCCTACTCCAACACATCTTCTACGTTGACATGTTTTCCACTACAACCCGTCTCCTACTATGATATGCCTCTGTTGCAACACACATCCCTTTGCTACAACATGTCTCTTACAACACGCCTCTGCTAAAATATGCCTTTTTTACAACACATATGTTGTTGCAACCCATTTACACTTATCGCTGCAAACCACATCCTTTGTTACAACACATCACATGTTACAATGTGCCTCTTCTATGACTAATATTTTTCTACAACTCACAACATTTCTACAATCATGCAATTACATTCACCTCTCATAGCATATCATGTTATCCAATCACCCTAGCTATAGAAATCCATCAACCCACTATACAGTCTCTCTCGAATCCACATCCACTTGTAGACGATAACAAATAGAGCATGGTATTCTACATATCCATGCCACTTGTACAGTGATATAATACATAACTATATCTACAGGATTAACTCATTCAAATATGGCATTAACTTGCACACAGTCATGTCAAGAACAAAACAAATAACATCATACATGATTCCATCCATACACACGCTAAGAAAGAATAAATTTGTAAAATATCAACTCTTTTATTCATTCATACAGATTACAATACATCGATTCATGATCGTACATGATCTTACAATCTTTGTTGAGTTGCTAGACTAGAGACCATGGAAACCTAAACCATTTCTATCTTTCCTATATCATGTGATCTCCCCTCTTTCCGATTCTACAGGATCCTTTGAAATCTCTTGGATTTGTGTTTTATTCCTCTATAAATTGTTCACTTTTGTTTCCCAAGCACCCCCTCATGCTCTTTCATACTCCAACTTTTAGTCTATCCTTTCATTAGTGACTCTTCACCTCTCTTGAATATTTTTGGTTTCCACTCAACAATATGCTCCTCCTGAATCATAACACCCACAACTAAAATATAAAAAAACAAATTCATCTTCCTCATGCACTCACACTTCCAGTCTGTAGCGGCACTACCTCAATAAACACTTCGATTTGTAACAAATTGCCAATTTCAATGACCTATCACATTCTTCAGTGCCTAATCACTGTCATAACAACTATGTCACGTCCATGCAACTTACTTCACTATGTCATCCTAGGATGGTCAATATTTTCATGCATCTCCAAATCTCTAAACATAACAAAGAAGAAAACATAATAAAAACAAAGATCTCAAGAAACAACCAAATACAAGGAAAGAGAGAGCAACATAATAGGGAAAAAGGGGAAGCAAGTGCAACAATACAAAAAGGAGAAAGAAAGAGAGAGCGATTAACAAAATTATATTTTTATTCTATTGTGGATCAACATAAGACAAATCTCATTGATCTTCAAACCTCCATCTCTGTTAAGGTTGTTGGGTTGTTTGATGATTTCTATGGATTCCCTGATTCTAAGTTGTAAGTAGTGATATTCTTTACTAAGAATTTTGGTGTCTTCTAGGAACATATGATGTTTGGTGTTATTGGAATGTTCTACTAATGTTTATGTACTTATGTGTTCCCTCCTTATATCAACTCCATTATCTTTGATCCTAACTTGGAAACATCATCCTATTTCTCTGATATAACATTTTTTGAATGAACATTCCACCTTATAGATTCTTTTTCACTAGTGATGGTCATATTTCTATTTTACGAATCTCATATTTTCCCTTATGGTTTCTACAGGCTTGAAAGAGGTAGTGATCTCTTTCTTCCTTAATACTTTGAAAATACTATCAATGACTCCTTTGATGTAGAGGAAGTGAGATATCTAAACAAAAAGGGAAATAGTTGTAGTAATCCATAGGAGGAAGAAACTGAATGTATAGATAAAATTCCAAGAGAAAATAACAACACAAAGTTAGGGATGGAAAACAATAGATGAATGTGTAAAAAACAAAAATACTTATTTAAAGTTTACCAAATAGGGATCATAAGAATCGGGTTTAAATGTATTATTAGACAATATCCTTTGGATATGAAATGAGGCAACATAATATTTTATAGTGCTAAATCTCATGGATATATCCTTCATAACTCTCAATGTAGGGCAATGATAACTTCACATTATTGTGTATCACAATTTGAGGATGGGAAGTGGATGCATTTGGTAAGTATCGATCTTAACATTATGAGAAAGAAGTGGAATTACTATAAATGTGACTATTTATCACCCTTTGATTTGTATCAATATCAAACCAAAAAACTCATTCCATGTTCACTAGGAGTTCTTGATTAGCTTAAAATAGCGTTTTGCAAAAGATGAAGGAACAATAAATATATGTACTATAGAAATCATATTGTCTATTAGAAATCACAACCATGAGAGGGTCATACTGAGAAAATTAATTCAGCTGGAATATATAAACACTCTTTCTCCTGAAATTTAGTATCATTCTATTCACATGGAGAGTTAGGTAGAATTGAAGTGGTGGGAAAGGATACTACAATAGAACTAAAGCACAAGGAAATTTAGGGTATGTAATATCTATACTCAAAACTATTAGAGTTGTGATTTTAACACTAGAGTGTTTGGTATGTGGAGAGAAATGAGGAAAGGGGAACAAATTCAAGGGTATGTTTGGTAGATTTTATTAAAACACCCACAAAGGTTTGGTAGCCAAGTGTAACATCCTCATATCCTTTAGCCTCCCAGCTAGTCATGGTTTTTCCTCCAATACCACTACATTATATAAAATTGTTTGTAATATACCCCTTAATATATAAGAGACTCTAATTGGAAAGTACAACATCTCCACCATCTTCTCTTTACAATCCCCCATATGTTTATCCACTAAGATCTAGTCCTATGAGTGTTTCCAAAAGGCACATAAATCACATTTTATATCACACCTTGAATATATTTATGTTAATAGTGTCATATGAAGAGCTTCCACAATTGCATTCCCATGGTTCACTAGATAATTTCACAAATTCTGTTTTCAAGCCCTCCTCATGAGAGACCAAGAAGTTCCAAAAGTGTAAAAGAGATTAGACCATATTGTTGTAAAAATCATGCGACTCATGAAAATTAAAGATATCTTCTAATCCCACACATCAAATGATAAACCTATATTTTTGCGAAGAAAAAATCATAAATTTTATTTCATCCTTTTGGAAAAAATAAATTTACATTCTGTAGATATATGTCCCCATGTATTATGTCTGAGTCAAGGCACAAACTCCCAAAATCTGCCATACAAAAAATAGGGGCACCTGCTCATCAAAAACCAATTGTCCCAAAAATACATCCATGAGCCAAACCATCCCTTACAACCATAATAATACAATGATACCATGTATATCATGTTGAAAAAACTTCCAAAAAGGAGTTGTTGAAAGATATATCACATTACTTGAAGGCATATTAGTGAATGTACAAAGATGAAGAAAAACAATAAGAAACTAGACATAACTCCAGAAGATATCGCATATATATGATCACAGAAAACACCATAATATGGAAGAGAACAAATCTAAAACGACAGATCTACAGGCCCCCCATGGCCTAAAAAGGGCCTATGAAAGAGAACATTTTCTACACCATCTTTAACCTCTGTGATCATCCAATACCCCAATCTGATCACATGCCTTATTTAGAGAGAAGATCTTCTTCCCTGTTTCATTCCCTGTAGACACAATGAATAGAATATTCATCAGAAGAGGATAAAAATATGAATACCTCATCAATCAAAGGAGATAGAATAATGTTGTGGCAACACTGTGATTTCTTAATCCAATTGATAACCAAAAAAAAATCCCCAAAAATATGAAGGGAAGAGACATATTTTTCCATCGTAAAAAGAAAAACAAGCTTGAGTGACATGAGCTCAACAAATTTATTGGATCTAGGGCATAGTCCCATTTTCAATCTGAAGACATGATTAGGAGGAAGAAATAAAATTTCTCCCCCTCTGTAGAAAGAATTGTTGTTTTTAGAAGCCCCATAAAAAAGGCCCATGGTCTATTTTGGTCTATGAATTTTGATGTAGACCCCCTTCCCTCCTAGGGTTCTACAACCTCCTGGTCTAGGATATTTCTATCTTCTGATTCAAATTGACTCTTCAAGCTCGTGAATGAAACCAAAAAAATTATACACATGCCCCTTTTCTTCCTTTAGGTGTAGGTCTTGTGATACCCGCACCCTCTTTCTGCGCGCTTCTGAAACATTGAATTTCAGGCGCTAGATCCTTTTTCATTAGCCCCTTTTTTCATGTGCCCCTGGGCTAGACCTTGTGGAAATATGAAATTGCATGCATGGGAAAGAGTGGTTTTAGACCAACCCGCTTTTCTTCCCGCAATTCACCTTCAGCTGCCACATATCCCTTTGTTAAAAATATGATTGAAATTGAAACCCGCTCAAGGAAAATTAACGTCTGAGCATGTCCTGACCCTAGAATCCTTCTCGTCCATCAATCTACAACCCCTTGGTGATGATCTGTGATCAATGACTGCTATTTATCCTCCTTTTCATGCCTTCTTTCCTCCTTCCATGTGCGATCCTAGATCTTCAAGATCTATCACCACTTACCTCCCTTCCAAATCCACGGCTATGGATGATTCTGACTTTCCGGCCTTCGGGAGTTTCAATTCTCAAACTTTTCTTTCCTCTGTGTGGAAATATTCTGGAGTGGAAGATATTTCGACACCTATTCCTTTAAATATGTAGCTAGGATCTCCTACGCGAATCCGATCTTCAGGAATCTCAATTATCAAACTCTCTCTACCTCTGACTGGTTATCTTCCAGAGTGGAAGATATGCTAACACATATTCTCCCCAATCAATGGTTATTCTCCCACTTTGGGACTTTGGACTCCTCAACCAAATCAATGGTCCTTCGGCCTCCTCCTCAATCAACGATCGAGATCTG
>JZKD02S2125836.1:671718-688838 GCA_000966675.3 Picea glauca
ACTACTGGCTAAAGATTCCACTTGGGAAGATGATTCTTTTATACAGAAGCATCCAGAGTTACTCAAGCGTTGCGGACAACACTTGTCTCAAGGGGAGGGGCATGTTAAGCCCTAAATAGTGGCTCTTTAGCCACAAAATCTACAGACGAAAATTCAACTCTCATACCACCTGATGTAGCCCCCCTTCCCTCCTACGGTTCTGCAACCTCCCGGTCTAGGATATTTCTATATTCTAAGTCAAATAGACTCTTTGGGCTCGTGATTGAACCCAAAACAATTATACATGCCCCCCTTTTCCTCCTTTAGGCATAGGTCCTGTGATACCCGCACCCTCTATCTGTGCGTTGTCGAAACGTTGAATTTCAGGCACTAGCTCCCTTTTCATTAGCCCCTTCTTTTATGTGCCCTTTGGATATGACCTTGCGAAAATATGTGATTGCGGGCATGGGAAAGAGTAGTTTTATACCAACCCTCTTTTCGCCCTGCAATTCATCTCCATCTGCCATGTATTCCTTTGTTAAAACCATGGTTGAAATTGTGGCTTGCTCAAGGAAAATTAACGTCTGAGCATGTCCTGGCCCCACAATCCTTCTCATCCATCGATCTACAACCCCTTTGCGATGATCTGCGATCAACGAATGTTATTTATCCTCCCTTTCCTGCCTTCTTTCCTCCTTCCACATGCAATCCCAGATCTCCACGATCTATTGACACATAGCTCCCTTCCAAATCCATGACTACGGATGATTCCGGCTTTCCGGCCTTTGGGAGTTTCAATTCTAAAACTTTGATTTCCTCCCTGTGGAAATATTCCAGAGTGGAAGATATTTTGACACCCATCCCTTTAAATATGCAGCCAGGATCTCCTACGCGAATCCGACCTTCAGGTATCTCAATTCTCAAACTCTTGCTACCTTTGACTAGTTATCTTCCAGAGTGGAGGATCTGTTGACACGTATTCTCTCCAATCAACGGCTATGCTCCCTCTTCAAGACTTTGGCCTCCTCAACCAAATTAATAGTCCTTCGACCTCCTCCTTGATCAACGATCTAGATATCCTTTGGGACTTCATCTCTTTCACCCTCTTCTTTCCTCCGGAGTGTTGCGTACCTAGAGTTCTAGATCTGGCACCACACGTCCACTTCCAAATCAATGGTCGTTGTCCTCTTCGTGACTTTGGAATTTGACGATTTCAAATCTCAAAATTCTCCTTTGTTCTTCTCCTGAAGTACCTTCTCCCGAAGTTCACAATCTTTTTCCACGTACCCTCTGGATCTGACGGTCCAAATTCTCTTCAAGTCTTCAGCTCTTCGGCTCTTCAGTGCTTCGGCTCTTCAGCGCTTCGGCTCTTCGACTCTTCAACTCTTTGACTCTTTGGCGCTTCAGCTCTTTAGCTCTTTGGTGCTTCAACTCTTCAGCTCTTCATCTCTTCGACTCTTTAGCTCTTCGACTCTTTGGGCTTCGAGAGTCTCAAACTCCTATACACTAATTTCTCCCAAAGTGCGTTTACCCAAAATGCACGACCTCTTGACATGTACCCCTCCTGAAAATCAACGACAAAGATTTACTTCGGCTATTTCTGAGCCCTCCTTGTCCACAAAATTCCAAATTTGTGGATATTACGCCACCTATCCTCCTTGACGATGGATGGTCCCAAATCACTTAGGGACTTTAGGACTTTGACAAGCCCCCTCTCTTGCACACACAAGAGTTAAGTCTCGTGCACTTACATCCAGATCCAACAGTTGTTGGTTCTTCATGATCATATCTAGTAGATGGGATCTATTCCTCTCCTTTGCACTTCCTTTGTTCGTTGGACGGTGATATAACGATCCAGGCTCCTCCCCACAACCGTTCTGACTATTGTTGTCGCTCCTCCTCTTGAGATTTCTGACTTCTTCAACTTGGAATATTTTTTCAGTGTTCAAAGGCTTCAGCCTTTGACATTTCTCTTGCAAACCCGACAATATGGATCTCGCTTGCACTTCTGAAAGTGTTATCTCTTCTGATCTTTAGGACTTAGAATAATTCCATCTCCCATGCACTCCTTGCGTTATCTCTTCTGAGCTTTTCGATTTTCTCAGTCTCTTAAGGGTCTCGTCTCTTCTATTTCCTTTCAAAGGAAAACTTTGTGCCCTCTTGGCAGCCTTCTTCTCAATGCACACCTTGCAGAGCTCCTTCTTACAGAGTGTTCAATAACTCTCTTTCTCTCTGAACTCAACACAAATTTCTTCCTCTTCACAGTTTCCCCTCTAAGGTATTCAGTAACCTTGAAGTCCTAATTTATATTTTTATCACCCTAGTGCACCCTCCTGGAACATTCTTTCTGACTCCGCAGAGTTCAAATGCACACTCCTTGCGCTGGATACAAAACCTCCAATGTTTTGTTGTGAACTCCATGCACAGCCTAAAGAACCCAGAGCGATATAACAACTTCAACGAGGATAAAATAAATCTATCTCCTAATGCAAATGAAACTTATCATACATCCACAACATTGATTCATGAAATACATAAACACACTATATGCAAGAAAAATTGGTTTTATATTATCTTTGTGTGTCTATACAGATGCTTGCAGAAAATGGACTATGATAGAGTCCCAGTTCTCTCAAGCTCTCTCCAAGAACTATTCTACCTCCTATACTAACTTTGTCCCGAGTTCTTCTTATTCTAAGACCTCTCTACAAAGATATCTCTCCCCTTTTACAAAAGAGGGCTCTACGAGCTTATCGTCTTCACCACCTTAGTTCCATCAATGTCTCGGTTATGACACCATACTCCTACGACTCATTACATAAATGAAGATCCAGACCTAACTATGATCTATACCTACTTACAGTCAACCATTTAAGGCAACCCTATCCACTACTTGTAAAAAGGTATGGCTTAGCATTTATCATCCTTACAACAAAAATCCCCATGGGATCAGATTTTGAATTTAAAAAATGGGAGGGTCAATGACTCCCCCTCTCTGAAATGAGCATTGATGTGCTGGAATGTTGGCCTGTTGTTGAGGTGGAGTGATTCTCCTGCATCAAATTCCTCCCGCCTCTCATTTTTGTTTCCTAGGGAAAATGAACTAAGATGTTGAGCCCTTAGGAAACTAAAATTTCTAGAAGAGATGGCTTCTCTTTAAACACCATTGCATTCCTAGCGAGCCATATCCCCCAATTGACGATAAGAGGCAAAGCCTTTACACTGCCATTTATGGGTTGTGAGAGCCATTCCTTCCAAGCCTCTTCTACTAAATCCCCTTTCCACCTATAAGCCTGTCCCAATGCATGAGATAATTATTCCCATCTCTGCTAGCAAAAGGACACCTAATGAACATGTGCACCCCATTCTCCTCATCGACCGTGCACAACAGGAAACAACTTATGCAATTTCATTCTATCCCAAGTTGGAATATTCATATGATCAGAAACCACATGAATATCCTTGCTTTGAGAGGAAATTTTACTTTCCAAATCCCCTTCCACCACCAAATAGCCTCCTATTGTTGAAGTTCAATAATGAGTTGTGAGTAACCACGCTTTGGTGTATAAGTCCCAAAAGGTGATTTTTTCCACACCAACTCAACTTCATTTTCAGTAATTTGGATGTGGGCACCTTGAAGAGCCCTAGTGTATCTACCCCATTCTTATGAAAAGAGATCCCCCACCCCTAGTCGACCCACTCCTTTCCATTCTTAGGTTCATATAGACAATCTATCCTGGTCAACGATCTAGTTTAAAAAGAAAAATCCATTTTCATTTAATTTTCACACCAACTCTTGTGGAAGTCGATGACTATTTCCACTACCATGCCATGGATCTGCTCCTATTCTTCCTTCGTTTCCTTTCCCTACCTTCCAAGCCAAAACTTCACCGATTACTGGGAATGAATTTATAAGTGTTTTCCATATTATTGTACAATTTGACCTTCTTTTAAATGGACTCCTTACCCAATGATCTTCTAAGGACTATAGGGAGATATAATTTTGATAAACAACACTTTTCCATAGGTTTTTTGTATTGAGTAGTCTCCAACTTGTTTTGGATTCTAGGGATTTAGAGAACAAAAAAATGGTCTTTAAAACTGAACACCCCATAATTTTTGGGGATGCTAACACTTCCCAATTTACCCAAGAAACCACATGATGATCCTTGAAGCCTACCCATATGAATTTAAAGCAGATTCTTCTAGCTCTTTCCATAATTCCTTTCGGTATCCAAGCAAGCGACACCCAGTATATTTGGATAGCCTTGATTACTAATTTTATGAGTACCAACCTACTATCTCGTGACACCAACCTAAAAATCCTTCCCTTTAGCCTCTTTTCCAATTTTTCCAACAACCATAACCAATCCACCTTCTTGTGATTATTTGTCTTTAAGTGAAATCCAAAATAGTTGATACCTTCATCTAGCTCCCTTTGCACAAAAGAAAAGATATCCATGTAATTCTCTACTTCTTCCTTCTCCATATTATGAGTAGAGAGGGTATGCTTTATACTATTTATTTGCATACTCATGGATTTTCCAAAGAGGTCCAAAATCATAGCCAATTTTTCAACATCTCTCCTTAAGCCACTGTAGAAAATTAACACATTGTCCACAAATAAAATATGAGAAACCCGTTTATTTTGAGATATAGAAATACCTTGAAAATATCCCCTATCTCTTGTCGTTACCATCACTCTATGCATCCCTTCTGAAACTAGCAAGAAAAGGGGAGGGGACAAAGAGAAACCATGTCTCAGGCCCATATCTATGTGAAAGAATCTTGGAGCTGATCCATTTATCAAGAAAGAAAAAGATATCATGGTTATACAACACATCACCCAATTGAGGAAAGGCACCTCGAACCCCAAATGAGTTAAGAGCATTTGAAGGTAAATCCAACTAACTCAGTCATAGGAATTTTAGAGGATGATATTGAGAATTTCACCTTTTTGCTTTCATTCTTTTATATTGTGCATGACCTCTTGCACCACCCCAATCACCTTGTGGATCTGCCTCCCCTCCATAAATGCAAACTATTCCTTGGAAATGTTTTTTGAAAGAATAGACTTGATCCTCCATGCAATAATTTTGGAGACCACTTTATAGATGTAGTTACAAAGGGAAATGGGGAGGAATTCTTACAAAAAGGAGGGCTCATCATATTTTGGAATAAGGGCTATGGATGTAGAGTTTAAAGAGGGATGCATGTGACCTTCAGATGTAGATTCCTCCACAACCCTTAGAATATCTACTCCAATATGCTCGTATAGCCCTAGAAAGAATTCAATTCAACACCCATTTGGGCCAGGACTTTTATATTTTTGAAATATATAAAGAACGCCCTTGAGCTCCTCCTCCAAGATTTCTTCCATCAAGGCACAATTTTCCTCTTCACCAACAAATCCAGGGAAGAAAAGGGTCATTCTTACAATGTCGACCACTGAAACCCTTTGATCCTCCTTAAAGAGAGTTTGAAAGTAGTCCTTCCCTAGATGAGAAACACCTTCAAATGAATATATATTCCTCCCCTCTGAGTCATTAAGACTCCAAATGGTTTTGTGTATTTTCCTTCCCTTCACAAAGGCCTAATTTGTTTGTGTTTTCATCTCCATTTTCTAATCAAATGGATCTACTCTTCAACTTCTACTCTGCCTCCCTCTCCTTTAGTAGATTCCTCCTTTGATTATCTAGTCCTTTGATTCTATCGATCCATAACCCCCAACTTCCAAGTCATAAAGTACCTGAAGAATTGCTTCAATGTCCATGAGTTTCTGCACATCCCTCTACCTCTTAGCCCGAGACTAGGCCATGGTAGCTTTCTTGACCCTTTGGATATTTTCCACAAACTAAACTCCTGCCGGATCCCCCAAATTTGCATCAAAGGGAACCCATTTCTATTTGAAAAGATAAATAAAACTCTCCTCCTTCAACCACTCCAAATTAAACTTAAAGGGGATGGGAGGCTTCTTGAGCCCTGAAGCTATCTATAAGAAAATTGGGGAGTGTTCAAAGATTCCCCCAACATCTACCCATTACCATATTTGAGGACACACTTCCATCAACTTTTATAAAAACAAAAAGATATCAAACCTTTTCTCAATCTGATCCTCTCCTACCTTCTTGTTCCTCCATGTCACACATAGATTTACCGACATAATATCTATCATCTTCAGTCTTCTCAACAAATGAGCAAAGAAATCTGAAAAAGACTCCTACTGATATTTTGGACCCCAAATCTTTGCATTCCCCATGGATAAATTTAAGTCTCCCAAAAAAATGAGAATCTCACTATTCAGAAAGCTTTCCTAGGTTAGGGCTTCACAGAAAGGTTTCCTATATAGGAACAGTCCATAAATGTTTAGAAGTGTTATCTCTGACCCAAAATACACTCCTTGAAGAGTTACCCCCAATCCACATTCAAAACCCCAAGAGATATTAACCTTAATTTTATTTTTTTTCCATCCATTTGTCAAGCCCCTTGAGTAACCATTAGCATCCAAACCCAAAAAATCCCAATTTTTGAAAATAGCTCTCAGCCAGGGGATTATAACTGCTTCTTCCCCCAACATTTATTGGAGGAGAATAATTTTGGGTTGCCTTAACTCCACCAACCCGTGGATGGGATTTTTTTTTTGATGGCTTTCCAACCCCCTACAATTGAAATATAGGGCTTTCATTGGGGCACCCCTGATGGGGAAATCACTTCTCTAAGTTCCCCATAAATCAGACGTTCCTTCCCATCTACAATTTCAACCAAAGCCCTATTATGGGATTTATAAAGGTGAGAGTTTCTCCCTCTCCCTTTACCCCCTTTGATGAGTAAGGGATTTTTACCTAACCCTTCAGAATGATCCAAACCGCCTATGGATCGATTTCACAATTGATAGACCGCACCTTCTTCTTCAGAATACATGGATGATTCATGATTAGGAGGGAGGGGCACATGGGATGGAGAATTATTGAAATGAAGGGAGGAAACAAAGCAAACTAGGGGATTAGGCTTCAGGATTAGGGGGCATGCATGAGGAGGGGAGACATAAATACCTTTGAGGTAACCAATCTGGTCCATTCCTAAAAGATACAAATAATTCATAACAAAATGTAAAGGAGGAGGGGGAGGGAAATTATAAAAAAGTGTGAGGAGAGATCCTGAATAACCTCCTGTGCCCACTCGGGATCCTAAGATTCCACTTTTGCCTTTGACAATTCTCCTTTTCCCATTTGAATATCCATTTGGGTAGTTCCATCTTCCATGCTCCTTTTCCATTTTTTGAGAGAGTGCATACCTACTCTAGAATCCTCTTTACCATGCTTCCCTTGGGGGGGGGTTCATAGTCCCCAAGAGCCAATGATTCCATCCTTTTTCGGGCTTGGTTGTGCCCAAAGACCCCTGTACGCGGCTGGAAAGGAAAATAACAGTGGCTAGTTGCATGCCCATATTTATGACATCGATGGAATCTAAAGAGTATACCTTTGTAATCTAGATTTCGATGAAAATTCACTTGCCTCATGATCAAATCCATATCTTTATCTAACCTTTCTCAGAAATCCAATGAGACAAGAATTCTGTCTAGGATTTTTTTTTTGTGATGTGAAATGATATATCGACATCCATAAAGGTTCCCATCACATTGCCCAATTATCTAAAACTTAATTCTTTCCAAAACTCTGGTGGGAGACTAGGGAGACGGACCCAAATTGGCATATCATTCATTCACTCCATGCTAGCATCGGAAAGAGGGGTTCATTTTTTCAACAACAATGGGGTGAAATCTATAATCTAGGGCTTCCTTAAAACCCACTCCACATCCTCCATCTTAAAAAACTTGAATAACATACATTCTCTTGATAGCATCGTTACCTCGGGAATGCAAGAAATTTCCTTAACGCAAGAGAGCGATACCCATTCCTACAAAGTTTTGATGTCAATTTTCCTCCACCTTCCCTTACTGATCACCGCCAAATTGTCCATGTCCAATTCCTGTGGCAAGGTAATGTCTTTCCCTAACACCAAGATGATCAAGGCTCCAGATGATTTTACCCCTTTGTTCTTTCTATGCTTTAAAATCTATCTAATAATTTTCATTCCACCAAAACCCTCCTCCCGTGAGTCCCTTAGACTCGTCTCAAACCTATCTTGGCACTCTATCATATTGTCCATAGGAGCACAATTCGAAGAGGCGGGTAACGCCATGAAATCATTGACAAAAAATAGAGAGGGTAGTGAGGGTTCCTTATCAATGCTATAAATAGGGAGATTAAAAGCAGGGGTAATCCACAGATCAATAAATTAAAATCTTCACATAATCCTAATGAAAATCACCCAAGGTGAGAGAGACAGAGAGGATCTATCCCCAGAACCACAACAATCCCCTGCTCAGAGATCCGTTGAGTAGTCAAGAGATGGGGGAAGAAAATTTGTGTACCACAGAGAGGATCCCCCTTGAGAACCCTCAACATTGAGACTTGATGCCTTCCATGGGGTTGGTTTCTCCATACCCCCAACCAAACCCCAACCCAAAAATCCTTCCATAGGAATACATGCCGAGCATGGCACCATATTGTAACCACTAGATAAATCCTTGCTACTCCAGAACCTTGTAGCAATAACATCTATCTCCCCCTTGATTTCCAAGCCTTTTGTGTTAGGGACCTAACCTCCCTAATCCCTCATGTAGGTATAATAATATAATTCCATGTAATAAAGGCCAATATTAATAAGGCCTAGCAATAAGGAAGAATAATTCAAATTTAAGAAGACCTAATAGAAGCTTCTGCTACTAGAAGGATCTACCTCTAGATTGTTCTTTTAGATAAATAGGTTTAGTATAAATAGGAGTAGAGGGTATGAAAAATCTTGTCTTGGATATTATTGTAATAGAGCTCTACTCTGTTGGAGGATTCCACCTTGAAGAGGCAAGTGAACATTGTTATCAGTAATAAAAGTGCTCTTTCTAGTGTTATTCTAGTATTATTCTGGTATTGTTCTAGTTATATCATTGTTTCTCTACCATTTCTAGATAAAATATTTCTATTCTGCATTCTATTTTATATTTGGAATACCACAAGTGGTATCATAGCACCTTCCTCAATAGAAAATTGTGGGTTAAATGTTTTCAGGGTAGAGACGTATTCCAATGTATTAAAGCTACAAAGATCTATCGTTATGCGCATAAACCTATGGTCGTGGAGTCATACACGTAGGAAAGACAAGTGGTACTTAAGAACATATTTGTTGGCCACCCTTGTAACCCCTGTTGGTGCCCCTTTGAGTGGTAGCACATCAGACAACACCTATATATGGATCGACCTAGATCTCCTGAAGTCCTCCATAGATAAATCGATCAGTCTCCTGACTACTATAGTGCCACTGAGAACAACACTCGAGAAGATACTCTCTATTACTTGGGTAGTCAGATAATACGGATAAGGGAATGGTCTATCCTCCTTAGTTGGTTCCATGAGATATTGGGTCGAGTACTACTATTGGACCCCACACGTATATGAGAGGGCTATAACACAGTGAAAACCCTTGTCTGTAGAAACCTTGAATATCCTACCCCTGGGGATGGAAACAAAAAAAAAGAACATACAATATACATTGTCATGCAACTGTGCCTTTTGCATTATGGTTGCAAAATTACTACACATTTCTTTTTGTTAAGCATTTCGGCATTTCGTCACTATAGTATTATTCATGCCGGAGTATAACGTTGCAGGAGTAAAAAACAAAAATGAGTATAGTGGTCCCATTGACACACTTATTTGGGACCTATCCCACTGGGTTCCTCTCTTTTCCCCGATTCTAGTGATACCTATAATTTTTAACACAATATTTTTGTGGACCCGAACCTTCTCTGACACCCTTATTTGAATCCTATCCCTTTGGATCCCCCTTTTCACCCTAATTGAAGTGGTACCTATCATTTGAAACCCTTCTTATCCATGGTCCCACCCACCCCTCCAGACCCCCTTTGTTTCCCCTATACCATTTTCCTTCTCATTTGTCCAAATGACTACCACACAATCCGAAGAACTCAATGCATTGATTGTTGACACCCACCAAAACCAAGAATACATCAAGACTATCAATTCCAACCTTAGCTCAATCAATTTGTCTATTGAGATCCTCAAGGAACAATGTTCCCAAATAAAAGACCTAAAACACCTCAAATAACACTTCCTAGGTCGTTTCCATAACCCTTCCTCTTCTGAACAATCATCTTATTGGGATGACCATGACTCTTCCAATTACCAAGGTCCTCATACTACCCATTTTTCCCGAGACCTCCACCCTCCCAGAATTGAGGTGAAAAAATTTGATGGATCAGATGCTATAGGATGGGTCACCCAAATGGAACATCATTTCTCTTTTCATGGAATTACTGATTATTTATCCAAGATTCATTATGGTGTCCTACATCTGGATCTTGAATGATGGAAATGGTGGCAATGGCAAAAAAAGGAACACCAATGGTATGTTACTTGGACACAATTTGTGGCCGAAATTTATGACTGCTTTGACTTTGACACCCACCATTTAGGCCGGTAGACCAAGTTAAAGCAGTTTCAGATAATGGAAGGCTTTATTGCGACATTTGAGCACTTGGATTTCAGAACGGAGGGCATGTCAGATTCTTTCTTTAGGGAATGATTTATCAGTGGCCTCAAAGATGAAATTTGTGCCCATGTTCTCATGGCACACCCCCTGACTTGGTTGGAAGCTACTCAACGAGCCAAGGAAGCATAACATATTGTATCCTCCCATACCTGCAAATCCTCCTTTCCTCCTCACCTTAAACCAACCAATTTTTCCCCTCCTACAACTCCCCTAAAGAACCAAAAATTAACCAGGGTTGAAATGGCTGAGTGTGAACTCAAGGGTCTTTTTTATAATTGTGATGACAAATATTTTCTTGAGCACAAGTGTAAGGAACAAAAGATTTTTATGTATGTGACTGAGGATCTTTCTAAATAATATGTTGTTGTTCCTCCTGTGGAGGAACTACCACCACCATATGACCTCACCCCACCCTCTGATCAACCAGACGTTGACCTGATGATTTCACTTAATGCCCTCAATGGATTCTCTGCTCCTGAGAATCTCAATTAATTGGTTACATCAAAAATATGAAATTCATCATCCTTGTGGACAGTGGTACAACCCATAACTTTATTCATTGCCAAATTTCATAAGAATTCAATTGTTACATCTATGCCGTCAATAATTTTAAAATCATGATTGCCAATGGTGGTTCCATGAAATGTGGGGGACGATGTAAAAATGTGTGACTCCAAATTGGTCAGTATGAACTGAAATCCCATATGTTTTCTATAGACATGGGTGGTTGTGACATTGTTGTTGGTGTCGAATGGTTACGCACTCTAGGACCCATTCTCATGGATTTTAAGGACTTAACCATCCAATTCCAACAGGAGGGACAACAATATAAGTTCCAAGGATTCACAATAGGCTCCCCTGAGATCACTAGTTTCCATCACATGTGAAAGCTCCTAAAAAAGGTCAGCCATGAATTATAGCCCAACTCCACTCCATCCAACTTGTTGAGACACCTTATGTGCATCCCAACCTCCAATTTATCCTCTCCCACCACCAAGTTGTTTTTACCACCTCCAAAGAACTTCCCCCTTCCTATGGAGTCCATGATCATTCCATCCCTCTCATGCGAAGCAGTCTTCCTCCCAATGTTTGGCCTTATCATCATCCCTTTGCACAAAGGAATGAAATTGAGAAAATTGTTCATGAATTACTAGAAGTTGGTGTTATTTGTCACAATACTAGCCCCTATTCTTCCCTTGTGGTCATGGTACTCAATAAAGAAGGTACTTGGCACATGTGTCATGATTTTTGTGCCCTCAACAAACTCACAATCAAAGACAAATTGCCCATTCCTATCATTGATGACCTCTTGGATGAATTGAGTGGTACTTAGTACTTCACCAAATTGGATCTACGTTCTGGATACCACCAGATCTGTATGAAAGAAGAAGACATTCCCAAGACTGCATTTCACACTCATCAGGGTCATTATGAATTCTTGGTAACTCCCTTTGTCTTGTGTAGTTCTCCTTCCACTTTCCAAAGTCTTATAAATCATGTCTTCTGTCCTTTTCTCCGTCCTTTTTTCTTAGTGTTCTTTGATGATATTCTCATCTATAGTAAAACTTGGTCATCCCACCTCTCCCATGTGAATCAAGTTTTCCATCTACTCTCTAAGAACCAATTTTTCCTCAAACAATCTAAATGTGCCTTTGGTGCCTTAGAAGTGGAATACCTGGGTAATATTTTCAGGAAGGATGGTGTTCGAGTGGATCCTAATAAAATTGAATCTATGTAATATTGGCCTCGCCATAAAACTCTTAAGAGCTTGCATGGTTTTCTGGGTTTAATAAGCTATTATAGGAAGCTTGTTCTGATTTATGGAAATATTGCAGCTCTTATCACTTCTCTCCTTAAAAAGAATGCTTTAACTTGGACTGCAGTTGCGGATCATGCCTTCCAAGCCTTAAAAACTGATATGTGCTCGACCCCTATCCTAGCCCTCCCAGACTTCACAAAGACATTTGTATTGGAATGTGATGCTTCCGGGAAAGGAATTGGAGCCGTCCTCATGCAAGATGGCAGGCCCTTGGCCTTCACTATCAAACAACTTTCAGAGTGACATTTGGGCCAATCCATTTATGAAAAGGAAATGTTAGCTATTCTACATGTTATGGATATTTGGCATCCTTATTTATTAGGTGAGTGATTCCAAATCAAAACTAATCATCAGAGTCTCAAGTATTTCCTTGAACAACCAATTTCATCCCCGATGCAACAAAAATGGGTGACCAAGCTATTTGGATATGATTATGAGATCGTTTACATGAAGGGGAAGGAAAATGTAGTGGCCGATGCTCTTTCCCGAAAATATGAATAAGACGGGTCCCTTTTCTCCCTCTCCTTCATTATACTAGATTGGATCCAAGATGTTCATCAAGAATGGCTGCAAGACCTCGAAATATCTAGCCTGCTCCACCAATTGCAACACAATTCATTGGTTTCTCTAGGGTACTCTTGGAATAATGAATAGCTTCACTACAAATGTCGTTTGTATTTATGCAAGCAATCCCAACTTAAATCCACAGTGCTTTTTGAACTTCATGCCTCACCCACAACTGAGAATTCAAGGTTTACCAAAACCTATGAATGGTCAAACGTCATTTTTTCTAGGAGAGTATGAAACAAGACATTCTCGCCTTTGTGGCTGAATGTGAGGTATTTCAATGTAACAAGGGAGAAATTGTCAAAGCTACGAACACACTCCAACCACTTCCAATTCCCCCTTCTATTTAGCAAGATATTTCTATGGATTTCATTGTAGGCTTACCTAAATCGGGAAATAAGTCAGTCATCATGGTGGTTGTATATTGTCTCTCCAAATATGCTCATTTTTGTGCTTTTCAACACCCATTCACAACCGCCACAGTGTCTCAAATCTTCATGGATAATATCTCCAAGCTTCATGGCATGCCTAATTCTATTGTCACTGATAGAGACCCCACTTTCACTAGTAATTTTTGGCAAGAATTGTTCAAGCTACAGGGAACCCAATTGCATATCAACACTACCTATCACCCGCAGATGGATGGCTAGACTGAAGTTGTCAACAAGTGTTTGGAAACATATTTGAGGTGTTTTTCATATGAGTGAAAACATCTGTGGGCTCAATCGTTACTCCTAGATGAATTGTGGTACAACACATCTTACCATAAAACTACTCGCATGACTCCTTTTGAAGCAATCTATGGCCAAAATCCCCCATCAGTGCTCTCCTATATGCCATGGGTATCGAAGGTTCAAAAGGTTGAAAAAAATATTACAGTCAGTGAGGATATTCTTCATTCCCTCAAAGACAATTTGGTCATAGATTAGAATTGCATGAAGCAACAAGCAAATCAAGGTCGTTCCGAACACCATTTTGTTGAAGGGGACCAAGTATTTCTTCAACTACAACCTTATAAGAAGACTTCAATTAAAGCTCAACACTGTAAAAAAATTGCACCCAAATTTATGGTCCCTATACAATGCTCAAGCATGTCGGATTGGTGGCCTATCAGTTGTCTCTACCCAATCAATCAAAGCTCCATCATGTTTTTCATGTTTCCTTCTTAAAGAAGGTGATTGGAACTAAGTTCCAAACTGAAACTAGTCTCCCTGAGTTGGATGACGAAGGTTCTATATGGTTGCACCCACAAGTGGTCTTAGCCTAGCGGAGCATTGTCTCCATCAACACACCATCCAGGAAGTGTTATTAATGGAAAGATACACCTCCAGAAGATTCCACCTAGGAGCCAACAACCATTATACAACAATTCCCTCATCTCAAGCCTTGAGGAAAAGTATGCTCTTCAAGGGAAAGGGAATGTTAGGGACCGAACCTCCCTAAACCCTCATGTTGGTAGAATAATATAATTCCATGTAATAAAGAAAATATTAATAAGGCCTAACAATAAGGAAGAATACGTAAAATGAAAGAAGACCTAATAGAAGCTTCCTCTTCTAGAAGGATCTTCCTCTAGATTGCTCTTTTGGATAGATAGATTTAGTATAAATAAGAGTAGAGGGTATGAGATATCGTGTCTTAGATATTATTGTAATAGATCTATGCTTTGTTGGAGGCTTCCCACTCGAAGACGGAAGTGAAAATTTCTATCAGTAATCAAAGTGCTCTTTCTGGTGTTATTCGCGTATTGTTCTAGTTATATCATTGTTTCTTTTCCATTTCTAGCTAAAATACTTATGTTTTGTATACTATTTTATATATGGAATACTACATTTTTCCTTAGAGATCTGAACTCAACCACAAGAAAAACGTTCCCCACCTGGCACACTTCAAATCACCTACCCCTCTAGCGTATCCAACGAGAATTCAAGCAACTCTTCACCATCATCCATGAGAAAAAAATAAATCAGGGAAAGATGACGGTAATTAGCCGAAAAGGGATAGAGAAACCGAAAAAAAGTTAGTTGAAGACCCACCATCGACTGGAGACCGTGAAATAGGAAGAAACCCTAAATTGTTGCGGCTAGGACATCCACAACACTCCATCCCTTGAGTTGTTCCACCAAATGATAAACCTATATATGAAGTCCAATTCTCTAATTTCTTGTAGTAATCTATCTCACACAATGGACAATAAAAACAAAGGAAAAAACCCAATGCAATGGATTTTTAATAATCTTGACAATGGATTGGAGGAATTATCCCTATAGGTTTAAGCCTCTCATTAAAACTAGTAGAATATTTATAAATGAGTATCAATACAAAGAAATGGAGGATGATGGTGCTTCAACTTATCCAACAATATTAACAAATATGTTTCTCATATCTTTAGTTCAAGTTCATTTTGCACATCTCAACTCCCATTATTTTATTTATTTTAGATAGGTCAAAGTAGTTACATGCATGTATAAATTGAATTTTCAAACAACAATTTCCAAACCCATACACACCTCTAGGGTGGTTGTGGAACCAGGTAACCTTAAGAGTATGGAATCTAAAGTGCATTGCTTACACCACTAAAAGGAAACACAATATGGTATCAATTTTGTAGAAGGTAATTAGTGATGCACAAAACAAAAAATAGGAGTGCTAATGATGAAATTGTCCCCAATTTCCATTCTATATGATGGACTACTACTCAATTATTATTTGGGAGATCCATTTAGTTTGTTATAGAAAGATTGATTTTATACCAAATAAGTTTATTTTTGTATGTTGTTCTCTAATGGCCCTAATCTTATTGTCAAATGGTGTCTTCTAAGGGAGAAGGTTAGATTCTTAAATAGTATCTTAGGGCACACAAACTTTCTTCTCTTACAATAAATAGATTCATATAATTTAAATTTGTTGGTGATATAATTCCAAATTTCATACTTTGCCATAGAATTTGTATTGTATTTATAGATTGTTTAAGGATTTCACTAATCCCTATGGATTTTTCTCTTGGTTTATATACTTCGTAGCTTCTTAATCTTACATATTTCATTAATTAATTATTGTAGGATACATCTCCATACACTCTAAATGTTCTTTCCAAACTTAATTGAAGATTTCTATAATGCACCATTACCCTTCCATGTACAAGGGGTACAAGAGCTACATACCTCCTTAATTGGATTCCTTATTATCTTTTTATAAAGAAACACCTCTAAAAATAAACAATAGGTCTTCTTGAGAAATTTGATCAAAATAACTTCATCAACAACCTAAGGTCTTCTTGAGAAATTTGATCACAATAACTTCATCAACAACCTAATAAAATTAGGTGCAATATTATATTTTAACATGTAAAATTTTAAGTTTTGAAATTCAATTCGCTTGAGGCCTTTAGTGGGGGATAGTGAGGTTGGGATATCCATTACATTACATTATCCCCTTATTTGAATAAAATGTTTCGGTTTATATATCAATTAAATAAGTATATATTAATTTATTAAAAAATACAATCTTTGAAAACAACATTCATTAGAAGAAAAATAATTAAGATTGAGGATTAGTATGAAGTATTTTTAAATTATATATAAGACCATTTAATCATATTATTATAATGAAAAATATTCCAAATTAACTAAAACTAATTTGAGGTTTCTGTGGTAGGAGTGGTTAATAGAATCTCTTGGAAAGTCCACAATCATCATTTTGATTGTCAACATTTCATATGTCTAGTTGGATTTGTCCTGACAATGGATTCAACTAGAGATCTGAAGCATTAACAATCAAAATGATGACTGTTGACTTTTTGAGTGATTCTATAAACTAAAACTAGTTGAGCACCAAAAAGAGAAACACGTTAAGCCAAAGTAGATGTCATTCCCATGTTAAGAGTTGGATCATCTTTATCATTAAAATTCAAATCTTATCTTTCAATAGAAAATGATTAATAAAGCCCTATCCATCATTTTCATGGGATTTAGGTGTATCTTCTACCTATGAAATAACAAGTTTCAATTAAGGAAATTTACCATTTCCAAGTCATGAAAGAGGTACTAATTGTGTATGCATCCCTACATCCATTTGCAACATGAACAACTCTATCTTAAGGGAAATATTTAAATATTTGGGACCA
>JZKD02S2125836.1:707071-751278 GCA_000966675.3 Picea glauca
GGGTGACATTTTATTAGGGAAATTGTTTTAAATCTTTCTCATCACATTATTCATTCTAAGGCCATATAGGTTTATTCATTTATTATTTAATAATGCGACGTGCCCTTCAAGATGCACTAGGTGCTCCAAGGGTGCCACTCACCTCATTTTGTTTCCCTTATGCGATGTGCCCTTCATGACGCACTACATGCTCCAAGGGTGCCACTCACCTCATTTTGTTTTCATAGTGCAATGTGCCCTTCAAGACACACTCTGGGCTCCAAGGGTGCCACTCGCCTCTTCACTGACTTGGTAGATATAAAAAACCACTGGAGTCAATACTCCGTCAGGTGATCTTGTGTGAGACTAAGGGCCTCTAAGGATTAAGGCGCCTGCCTTATTGCGCACCCCTTAGAATCATCATGAGCGACTATCGCAGTCTGCCCTCATGACATCATGGGTATTCTTGAACTAGGTAGTCATTAACCTATAGTTCGAGCCACGACGAGAGTGCTAGTAGGCTATGGCAGAGTTGTTGTCCACACCTCTCCCTCAATGTCTCTGGTAGTCGTGCGTGACCCCTCTACTCCACATGTGATTCTAATCGGCAAGCTATCGTCAGCCTGCATCATCAACGAATCATGTCAAAATAAAATTCATAATCACAACATCTAATAATATGCACATATGTCATATATAGAACAATCAAACCCCAATAGTCCACTCCCTGACTTGATCTAGAGTCTAAGGGTTTCATCGATGCCTCAACATCCTCGAGGTCCAAATCTTGCACACTCAGGAGAACCGAATCAATAGCACCTGTCTAAGTCAATACAAAAAAATAACATATAATCACATCCATAATGCCTCATAATAATAATCAATGGTCACTGGTATAATAATCCAGATCATTTGCAAGCAAGTGTCCTCAAAGAATAAAATCGCTCAGTGCGCACAAGAGCGGGATGTTACAATGGCTTAGGAAATGGGTCCTCTCCCTTTGTTTCTAGACATATTTTTGTAGAGAAATAAAATTAAATTGTGGTTCTCTCCTTGGGAAATGAGCTAAGATGAATTACATTTATTATTAATGGAATKGTCTAATATGTAGACATATTTTTGTAGAGAAAGAAAATTAAATTGTAGTTCTCTCCTTGTGGAATGAGCTAAGATGAATCACATTTATTATTAATGGAATGGTATAATATGTATRTTTAATGGTCTATGGTTGAAGTTTGTGGATATCCATAAGTGGAGTCTCTCACGTATGGAAGCATCAACTWAAGGAAGAATATTATATCGACACCCACATGGGGTCTTATTCATAACAAAATTTGACTTAATAGCCAATCAATATTTGATATTTAGCTTAGGTCRTTAGTTCATGAACAAAATTAGGATTTKCATGAGTTTCCATTTTTCAAACCCTTCATGAATATTATTTTGTCTACACCTATCTAGGTTTGAATCCCAAACTTACCCATGCACTATTGGGAATTGATTCACTCAAACYCGTTGGAAAATCCACCAATAAGTATCAGTTTAGGTCTAAAGATACTTTTAATATAACTATATCCACTTATGCTAAAATATATGTGGATATGGATCTATCCATAGGCCTTCCCAATGAAAAATGGATGAAAGTGGAAAAAGAGTCCCAAAATTAAAGGTCGAATTATGAGCAAGTTGCTTTCCATTATTGGGATTTATTTTGTTTTAAAAACTTTGTTTCATTTTTCCCCTCAAAGAATAATAATGAAAATTAACAATAGGAAGTTTTCTTGTGGTGTGACATGGATGGAGAATTTAATATAATCTCTATGGATAAAGAGTAATCCACCATATGGCCCCTTTCAGATGTGAATATGGTGGTATCTAGTTCCCAAAAGGATACAATGGGTATCCCATCCTCATTTGACCTAGTCTCACTAGTTTTGGATGAAGTTCAAGAGAGAAGATTGATGAGGGAATATGAGACAATGTACCCTTCTCAAGTGACATGAACCACACACTATGATGGTTTTTAGGAATGAATTCAAGTAAATAAATAAAGATGTAATTAATCTTGATAGATAAAATATAACCCTTAACATTGAGATCAAACCCTTAACTTTAGAAATACCTAAACATTCACACCATAAAGAACACAAGAATATAGAGAATAACCCTTATGGTTCTCACCCTCAAGTTGTGTTCTTCAAATATGCTTTGCTGTAACGGCCCCTCTGTTACGACTAAGAAAAGTGAAGCACAATTTTTATTTATTTAAGCATTAGGAAATTAACGTCAACACATAATTCAAGAAACGCATAATCAAACAACATCATAATTAAATGAATTTACAAGCGACTCATCATCATAATAAATTAACGTCACAACCAACACATTAACATAATTAGTAATGACACATAATCAACACATCATCACATTTCGATAACGACACATAATCAACAAGCATAAAAAATGGCGACGCAAGATCAACTCACCACGAACAACTGGAATCATGAATAATTTTAATTGCTCAACTCATCACATAAAGATAACATAAGATAGCATAAGGATAACATAAATATAACATACAAATAACATAAAGATAACATAAAGATAACATGCAAATAACATAATGATACTATCCGCCCATCCCACCCTGTAAGGTTAGGACCACCAAGACACATAAGAAATGCTCAAGCCCAAGATTCATCCAATTGATTCTTACCACTTAAGGTATCAGGGATGACAATTTTTCTGAGGAACAAGGATATGTCTACATCCCACTAACAATATCAAGTCTAAAAACCAACTATCTATATCAACAATATCAACGATAATCAATGGCACAATGTGTTCTAATAACCAATCACACGTCACATAAATTCCATAGCGCAAGAGAATTTAATTACTAATTAAATCATGTAATGACATAAGTTAAGGCACAATGTAATCAACTTTATTTTATTTTCAAGGCGTAAGAGCAAAAATCTACTTTACTGCAAGGCGTCCAAGTGTGTCACCTTGGGGTGTGCCTGTTATTTTCATAAGAAAGAAGTATGGGTCATGGAGACTCTATATTGACTATCATCAATTTAACAAGGAAATGATCAAGAACCAATATATGTTGCCAATAATAGACGATTTGTTTGATCAAATGAAAGGTGTGACAATGTTTTCAAAGAATGACTTGAGATCAGGTTATCACCAGTTACGAATTAGAGAGGAAGATATTTGTAGACCGCATTCAAGACGAGGTTCAAACACTACGAGTTTATAGTTTTATCGTTTGGATTGACAAATGCCCCGGGGGTATTCATGATCTTGATGAATGGGGTGTTCCATGAATACTTGGAAAATTTTGTTCAGGTATTCATTGATGACATATTGATATATTCTCAGATGACATAGGAACATGATGAACATTTGCGCTTTGTAATACAGTGTTTATGAGAAAAAAAATTATACGAGAAACTGTCGAAATGTTTTTTTTACAAATCGAGGATTCATTACTTAGGGCATGTTATCTCCAACGAAGGCATTGTTGTGGATTCAACGAAGGTAGAGGCTATTATGGAATGGCCTGCATCGAAAAATGTACTGGAAGTACGCAACTTTATGGGTTTAGCTGGATATTACCAACGGTGTGTCGAAGGTTTTTAGAAGATACAAAATCCGATCAGGAAGTTGCAGAAGAAAAACAAGAAGTTTTTTTGGACCAAGAAGTGTGCATAATCATTTTAAGGGCTCAAGGGGATGTTGACAACATCATCGATACTAAAATTCCCTGACATGGAAAATGAATTCTTGGTATGCACGGACGCATCCCACGAAGGCTTAGGTAGAGTCTTGATGCAAGACGATCGAGTGATCGCTTACATTTCAAGGAAATTGAGAAGGCATGAGGATAACTATGACACACATGATTTGGAGTTATTGGCCATTGTGTATGCCTTGAGAGTGTGGAGACACTATCTGATTCGATGAAAATTCAAACTAAAAATAGATCACTATGGATTGCAACACATATTTACATAGAGTGACTTGAATGCACGACAAAGGCGTTGGTCATAATTGTTTAGAGAATACAATTTTGAGATTACTTACATAAAAGGAACAGTGAACCAAGTGGAAGATGCATTGAGTCAGATAACACACATATTTTCGGTGATACCTCTTTAGAAGAATCTTCAAGAAAGGATTATAACTGTACAGTTCGACGATGACTGGTATAAAAGGGTTAAGGAAAATATCAGATAAGATGCCATGAGGGTACCAAGGTTTGAAGGTTATACTTTGGAAAATGATGGATTGATGAGGCATAATAACTGGATTTACATACCACCTAACGATGAATTGAGAAGTTTTATCTTAAGCGAAGCTCATAGAGTAATGTACATGTCTCACCCAGGAGTCACGAAGATGAGGGAAGACCTTAAGCCCTTATTATTCTAGAAATGAATGAAGGCAGACATAGTTATCTACATGGAGAGATGTTTACAATGTCAGCAAGTGAAGGTTGAACATAGACATCCGATAGGATTACTATAGCCACACACAATTTTGGAATCGAAATGGGAGGTCATTTTGATGAACTTTATTGTTGGATTTCCACTAACGATTCAATTTTCATGGTCGTTGACACTCTGATGAAGAGTGCACACTTTATCCTTGTCCATACGACATATTAGGTGCCAGACATAGCTAGAGTTTTTATCAGCAATATTGTGAGATTACATGGTGTACCGAGAAAAATTATATCTCATTGAGGATCGATATTTACAATATGGTTTTGGACTAGTTTCTAAGAGGCCTTGGGAACACAACTAAAATTTAGTACAACTTATCACCTTGAGACAGACGGAAAAATAGAAAGAACGAACCAAATTTTGGAAGATATGTTGCGTACATATGTAATGGACCAACAAAAGCATTGGGAAGAGTTATTTCCACCGATAGATTTTGCATACAACAACAACTATTAAGGTACCATTAAGATGACACCATTTGAGTTTCTTTACAGGTGACCGTGTCGGACATCATTGAGCTGGGATAGACTTGAGGATAGGGTCCTAGTAGGACCAAAAGTGATCTGAGAAATGGAAGAAAAAATGAAAATGATAAGACAAAGGATAAAAGAAGTGCAAGATCGACATAAGAGTTATGTTGATGTGCATCACGTTGACCGCAATTATAAGTAGGCGACCAAGTCTTCTTGCGGGTGAAACCGCACAAGAGTTCGATCAAGTTTGTAAGGGGTTTTAAACTATCTCCTAGGTTTGTGAGACCTTTAGAAGTTGTGGAAAAGAAAGGACTTGTGGCCTATCGACTAGCCTTTCTTGATTCTTTGAGGCATATGCACGATGTTTTTCATGTATCTATTTTGCGACATTATGTTAGTGATCCTAAACATGTAATTGACATGAGTTCCATGCAGGTGTCGGATGAGGTTGCACTCATGGAAGAACCAATATGCATTTTGGACCATCGCATTTGACAACTATGGCGTCGACTAATCGATCAAGTCAAGGTCCAATGGGATAATTATAGTCCATACTCAACTATCTGGGAGGACACATATGATATGCGCCATCAATTTCCATATTTATTTGATAGTTTAGACACAGAGATCTTGTTATATGTTTTATTTACTACATTTTATATATTTTACAACTCCGGGATGAATTTTAAAACAAGAGGGGGTTTATGTAACATCCAGCTCTTGTGAGCACACGTTATTGACTTATTCTTTGAGGACACTTCTGTGCAAGTGATCCAGTTATAGTACATGGTTATTGTTTTGCATATGGATTTTTATGATGATGATGATGGATCATGATTTTTATGTTTTATATGCATATTGACATATGTTATTGATGAGTTTTCCTTGAGTGGGCAAGACATTGCAGAGTATGGATGTAGATGGCATCAATGGACCTCCTTGGACTTTGTATTAAGTCAGGGAGTGGATTGTATTGGTTTGAGTATTTCATTTATGCATATGTGACATATGATCGATTATATTATGATGTTGTATATGGATCGTTGACGATTTTTTGTTAATGAATGCAGCCATACGGAGGCTTGCTAATTTGACTCACATAAGGAGTAAAGGGGCCATGCACATAGACCAGATATTGAGGGAGAGGTGTGGTAGTGTCCCTATCACATCCTATTAGCACTCCCATCATGGCTCAAATTGTAGGTTAACGATTACCCAGTTCGAGAGATCCACGATGCCGTGAGGGTAGACTGAGACAGTCGCTCACGAAGATTTCTAAGGGGCGCACAATAAGGCGGGGTCCTTATTCCTTAGAAGCCCTTAGTCTCTCACAAGGTCGCCTGAATGGAGTGTTGACTCTAGGGGTTGGAAAACTACCAAAACCAGTCAACGACAAGTGGCACCCTTGGAGCACAAAGTGTGTCTTGAAGGAAACGTCGCATAAATAAAATTTAAATCAATGAATCTAGGTGGCCTAGAAAAACCTTAGCGAATAATTAACCTTGTAAAATCTTGAGCACTATCGGATTAATTAATTAATTAATTAATTAAGAATTGAAATAATTAATTATAAATCCCTATAAGAGTTAATCCTTTGCAAATAAAATTTAATTAAGCCTAAGCATAAGTTTTGTAAAGAGGCTAAACTTAAATTAATAACTAAAGAAAAAGGGGAATAAGGTAAACAATTTCAAGAGTTAAGTAAATTGAAATAATCCTAATGATTTGATTTAAGGCACATAGGTGTAAGAAATTATTAAAATGAGAGTTTTTAAAATAAGAAAGAAACATAGATGAAAGAATGTGTACGCATAGAAAGAAATCTAGAGTTTAGTTAACACTAGTCTAACTAAAAGAGAATCATATTTTAATTCAACTCAGATTTAGTAAGACCATTGATTTGAAATAAGGGAAATAAATAGACAACTAGGAGTGATTTTAGGTGAGCTTTTAGGATGGGTGAGACAAATTGACTTTTATTAAAATAAATTGTGGATTTACTTGTGCAACTAAGGGAAAGGCTGACAAGTGTATGGGGGAAGTAATTCTTAATTAATTGTTTAAAAGTGAATTAAATGTGCAAGTGACAAGGTGTCATTAAGAAAACTCCTATAAAGAAAATGGGAAAATAGATCATGAGTTATTGGTAAAGTTATGCTACAAAAATTTTGACTGGTTGTGAGAGTTGGGATACCGAGCTTGAAAGAGAATGGTGGCTCTACCTTGCAAAGAGCTAGAAGATTTATGGTTGTGTGTGTGCTTGCCCCCTTTGCGGTCTCGGTGGACTAAGGGGAAGAAAAATACCCCCAATTAACAAGCAGGAGGTCGGAAGGAACGCCACGTTCCGAGGATAATCTCGCTCATCTTCGTAGTCACTTACAATATTTTACTTAAAATTGTAATTGCATTGGGAATTTAAATTAAACAATTGATTTTCTTTTTCATTGCTTAGAGTTGGAATTTAAGATTTTAATTGTGATAGATCGAATTATAGATGTAGTTTTAGAGTTTTGCACCAATTGTATTGTAATTTCTTATATAAAATGTAAGTTTTAGCGATGGCATGGTATGATATAGAAGGTGAAATTTAGCGTTCCTACCTTCCTTTCAAAAAACTAAACTACTCGTATTGGAAATTCCATGCTCACTGTATCCTGTTTCGAGTCCACTGATCTAGGTTGATTGTTGTTAGTCGATAAGTTGTTTTATAAAACGAAACCTTGGGAACTACCTTTTGTTTTCGCTTGTTGAAATTTAAATGATATTGTCATTCTATTTGCTCAGATTAAGTTGAATCTTCAGCTCGAATACTTGCCCTTCCTCTATCCCTCGTGAGGATGGCTGTATCAATGCTAGTTACGGATCTTTAGTGTTTTCCACTCAGAATTGTTGCCAAAGATTAAAAACGAGATGCCTGCTCAATGAATTTTTGCTCAGCGATTTCACTAATATATTGCCAGAGATCAAACGTTTGCCAGAGATTAAAAACGAGATGCCTCCTCAGCGAATTTGTACTCAGCGATTTCATTAAGAGATTGCCAGCGATAAAAACGTTTGTCAGAGATTAAAAACGAGATGCTTCCTCAACGAATTTTTACTCAGCGATTTCATTAAGAGATTGCTAGAGATCAAACGTTTGCCAGAGATTAAAAACGAGATGCCTCCTCAGCGAATTTTTACTCAGCGATTTCATTAAGAGATTGCCAGCGATCAAAATGTTTGCCACAGATTAAAAACGAGATGCCTCCTTAGCGAACTTTTACTCAGCGATTTCATTAAGAGATTGCCAGCGATCAAAACGTTTGCCAGAGATTAAAAACGAGATGCCTCCTCAGCGAATTTTTAATCAACGATTTCGTTCAGAGATTTCTAGCGATAAAAACGTTTGCCAGAGATTAAAAACGAGATGCCTCCTCAGCAAATTTTTACTCAGAGATTTCATTAAGAGATTTCCAGAGATCAAATGTTTTCCAGAGATTAAAAACGAGATGCCTCCTCGGCGAATTTTTACTCAACGATTGCATTAAGAGATTGCCAGTGATCAAAACGTTTGCCACAGATTAAAAACGAGATGCCTCCTCAGCGATTTCATTAAGAGATTGCTAGCGATCAAAACGTTTGCCAGAGATTAAAAACGAGATGCCTCAGCAAATTTTTACTCAGCGATTTCACTAAGAGATTGCTAGCGATCAAAACGTTTGCCAGAGATTAAAAACGAGATGCCTGCTCAGCGAATTTTTACTCGGGGATTTCATTAAGAGATAGCCAGCGAACAAAACGTTTGCCAGAGATTAAAAACCAGATTCCTCCTCAATGAATTTTTATTCATTCCTTCTCGATCTTGGGTTGGTTATTAATATATCCTGTGTGAGTTTGTATCTTTAGCTTGAGTGACCTAGGCTTCATGATGGCTGTTCGGGTGCTCTCCTGGTATACCAGAAGGCAACGCAACGCACAGGGTGCACCATGCCGTCTTACCCAAGATAGTCTTAATGGGTGGTTGCAATACTCATGTATTTGCAGCCTAGGATTGATTGGGAGATCTGAGAACTGTACGCTGAGAGTTCTATTTTAACTTATTAATGCAATACGTTGTCATTTATGATTACACAGGGAATATAGCAATTCATTCATTTAGCATATCAACAACTACTGAAGACAATAAAGAAACACATGCATTCAATCACATAACACAGGTTTTACCGTGGTTCACCCCCCCGGGCTACGTCTACAAAGATCTGGCTCTTAGCTCTTTTATTATAGTAAGTCTGAAACTACAACGCCGCATGCTTTACAACTCATCTTAGATAGGTTGAAATCTATTATGAGGCGGACTAGATCACACTAGGCACCTCAGCCCACGATCTAATGGTCGAGATCTACCCTTCTCAGTCCTCTCTAGCTCAACAACTTACAAAATTAGGTCATACAACAAAATATTACATCGCATCTGCTCCTTGCATCCCTTTTTTTTTCTCTATGAGACCTAGGTATCTATATTTATATGTTTCTGGCTCGCCAACCATTACAATGTGTTTCAAAAAACCTAACCCTAGCATCGTTAGGTCTTCCATGCATGCGCGCGTGCTGTTTTTCCTCCCAGCTGTCACTTCCCTCATGCATGCCTTCTTTCCCAAAATTGTCTTTCTTTCCGCTTTGGCCTACTTCCAATAGGCCTCCAACACTGACATGTGGCTCGTCCCAAGCCACCTAACCTTTGTACGCTTAGTCGATTTCCTTGGTGATCACTTGAAACTTCTCCTTGAGCTATGTTGCTTGTCTTTGAGCCTGTGCGGTCTTCTCCTTGAGTGCGTCTATTATATGCACTACAATATCGTCACTAATCAACCCTGTATACTCTGCCTGGGTCTGTGCCATATATGTCTTGGCTTCCTCTGCCTCTGCAATGAGTTTTGCTACTCGCTCTTGAAGCGGTTCCATTTGAGCCTGACGCTCATTTTTCTGCGTTTTCACAATGGTGAGTTCTTTCTGTAGTTTATTCATATCCTGCGCCCCTTTGACACGCTCTATGATGGACATTATCTTTTTCCTCTTCTTGAAGTCCTGGATAGCTCTGCTTATCCTTTATTCTTCCTTGTCCCACTACTGGGCTTGCTGATCCTCTTCTAGCTTCATTGAAATCTATGTTGCATTATTGAACAAGTCGGCTGCTGCGCTGACCTGTCGCTCTATCTCCTGTAGCTTCTCGATTGCCTCTTGCTTCGTTTGCTCCCTTACCTCTGGTGGAGTGGTAGGTGTGAGCTTCTCATGAAGATTCTTGATCTCCTTCCGATATTGATCGATTGTCTGCGCAATCTAATCAATCTTCTATGTTGCTGTGAGTTCAACCCTGTGTGTGGTCTTTGGAATCTTCTCATAAGTTCTGGCTAGTTTTTGTTCCAATATGTTCAAATAGAAAGTCTATTGTTGTTTTTGCATTGCAATCCTTCACTGGTGTTGCTTCCGCCCATCTTGTCAGGTATTCTGTCGTGCTGATAATGTACCTTGCTCCTGTTCTTTTTGTTGGTGGGTTGATTGGTCCCACAAAGTATATTGCCCATTTATTGAATGCCTACAATGTTACCTATGGTCATAATGAAATCTTGTCCCTTCTATTGGGTTTATCAACCCTTTGAGAGACATCACATCTCTGGCAGTACTCCTTCGAGTCTCTGTGAATGGTCGGCCACCATAGTTATGCGTGTAATACCTTTTGTGTGGTAGCTTTGCCTGTGTAATGTCCTCCTACTATTCTGTCATGGGCTTCTGCTAAAACTCTTGGTCTTTCATGTTCTAACACATATCTTCGCAAGATGCTATCTGAACCCATTTTGTATAAGTGTCTCGTGATCAGTTGATAGTTTACAACCCGGACTACCAGGTTTTTCTTCTGTGTGGTGATATATTCCTGCAGCACAGTACCTGTGCCCAAGTACTAAATGATATCTATAAAGTATTCATCAGCGATATGGATTGAAAATAATTGTGTGTCCGAGAAATTTTCCTCTAATTTCATAGGTTCTTCTCCATTTGTGACCCTTGATAGGTGGACAAGTCCTTCATTCAATTTCCCTGGCTTGACTATTATTTCAAAATCAAATTCTTGAAACAGTAGTAACCATCGACATATTGTCCCCCCCAACACTTGCTTTTTTACTAGGTATTTAAGGGCTGAGTGATCTATAAACATCTTAAAATGTTTTCCCAATAAGTAATGTCTGAACTTCTGTAGTGTGTAGACCATAGCTAGGCCTTCCCTCTCTGTGGTGTTATAGTTTTGTTCTAATTCTAATAGTTTTGTTCTTGTAAATGCTATAGGGTGATCCAAATCTCCCACTCCTAGCTACGCCAAGATAGCTCCAAGTGTTATGGCTGATGCATCTACATGTATGTGGAATGTATTTTTCTAGTCTAGAAATACTAGTATTGGCGTGGTGACCATCTTTTCTTTCAACGTATCTAGACCATGTTGACATTCGTCGTTCCACTGAAACTTTGTATCTTTTCTTAATAGTTTCTTCATTGGTGCGATAATCTGCGTGTACCCTTTGATAAACTTTATGTAGTATCTCGTGTGTCCCAATGCCGCTCTTAGTTGACAGACAATTTTTTGGTGATGGCAAGTTAACAATTACTGCAATCTTTGTGGGATCTACTAGTAAACCTTGTTTGCATACTATATGGCCCAATAGTATCCCAAACGGTGTTCCAAATATACATTTTTTTATGTTTAATGATATCTGGAACTACCAACATCTTTCTAGCATCATCCGTAAGACCTCTACATGGTCTTTCAAAAAACTATAGACTGTCCAATCATACCTCTAGAAACTGGTGGATGAATTCCTTAAACGTGACGATGACTACCCTGGAAAATATTGCTGATGCATTCTTCAATCCAAATGGCATGACTGTGTACTAGTAGGATCCCCATTCTTTAGCAAACGTGGTCTTGTATCTGTCTTCCTGGGCTATCTTGATGTTGTGGTAGCCTGAGAATCCATCAGTGAATGAGTGAACTTCGTGTCCTCCTACATTTTCCAACACTTAATCTGTGAAAGGTGTAGGAAACGAGTCATGTAGGAATGCATCTTTCAACTTCCTCAAGTCGACGCATATTCTTATCCCTCCTTGTTTTTTCTCTTGAACTACCATTGAGATTATCCATTATGATTCTTCCACTGGTTCTATGATTCCATCTTCTAGCATCCTATCGATATCGGTTTTGAATTTCTTCTTATATATCGGGTTCAATCTATATGCTCATTGTTTGATCGATCTCGCTTCATCTCTGAGTGGTATATTCATTTCTCCTAGCTCTTCTGCTACACCCTTCATCTCTGTAAATGTTGTGGGAAACAGGTCGTCGCATTCGCGAAGTAACTGTATTATTCTTTCTACTGTTTGCTCATCCCAGTAATCTCCAATGTTTGCCATTTTGAGATTCTCAACTGTCCCAATGTTGACTTTATTCACTTTGATTAGCGCAACAATGACTTTTGATTCTATAGGTGGACCCTCCACTTCTTTTTCGCCTTCCGCTTCCTCAATATGAATATCGCGCAGACCATCTTCATCTGGTGCTTCCTCTTGAACATGGTAACATGGCAAAAATTCTCTGACTGTTTATTTGTTCCGCTGTCGTTCTTATGTTATGAGTTCGACTTCTGGTTCTTTGATGAATATCACCCCTCTGATATGTTTAAGAGCTGCATCAATGTTGGGGTTCTCATGCTCGAATGAAAAAGTTACTGTAAAATTCTGTTGCAATACCATCCAAGTCGCAGTTCCTTTGCGCAGTTCCTTGTCTGTATACTAGTTTGTTGGTATTCCCTCTAGAGTGTGTATGAAATGATGATGCCATTCCTCTGGGGGTGTCATTTTCCACAGCATATGCACTTCTCCAAGTGTTATGATGGTGCCCCATGTCCATCATACTTTTGCTGCTTGTTGTTTTTCTGTTCTGCGCTGAACCTTATGCATAGTAACCGCTTACATTGGTACCAATCTGTGATTATCTCTTTGTGTGTGCCCCACCATCTTGCAGGTGTGGCCTTGAGTGCTATATTGTGTACTAAGAGTATCTGGTTCTCTAAGACTTCATCTTCGTAATGTGCCAAGAATACTTCTAGATTGTTTACTCCATGGAAACTGGGTGGTTCCTTATCTTCGTGCCTACCCATCTTACTGCGCAGTCTATTCGTGCACATCTTCTCATGGAAACTTCATGTAGCTTTTGTTGCCAGTTCTCTAAACGAGTATCTGATTCTGTCTCACATGAAGTAATGCTCCACCAACTGAGTATCCCATCTGCAGTTGGGTTCACGTAATCCTCATCGTGCGCTGTTGTTCTGTACAACTGGATGATTTCCTCTAAGTCTAATCAAGTGGGTTCTATAAACCTTTCCCCTTCCGATGGGTATAATGGCACGATGACCCTGTATTCACCTGACTTAGATGTCATTTTTCATGTCTTCAAATTGATTATGGCCTAGTTTTCAAATGCCCAATCCAAACCAAGCAACGTTGGATATGGTGTTGTGTTGTCCACTATTTCAATCACTTCAAAGTCTGCTTTGGTGCGCACTCCATCCAGGTCTACTATCACTCCTTTCAATCTATCAATTGGTAGGACTTTGTGTTGGTTTGCTAGTTTCAGTTGCACAGGTGAATATCCTAATGTGGGCTCTCCCATACATTGCCATGTCTTCTTTGGTAATACATTAATTCAGATCCTATATCTAGTATGATATCTCCAATGTTGAAATCTCCGATGTTGGCATTCAGTCTGAACTCCCTACTTGTTATTCTCCTTGTATGTAGGTGATTGACTATTTTTTGTTCTAGTTTTCCTTCCGTCTCTATACTACATCTTTCTAATATGTTTTGCAATATTTTGATAGATGATGGATCATTCAATACTTTTACACATCATTGCAAAAACCCTTTGATTGTACTTACTTGTCCCATGGGTTTCATTTCGTTGGTATGATCCAATAACAAAGGCATCTCATACACTCATGTTTCCTTGCTTTGTTGTGCAGAAAAAGTCGACGAAATTTAGTTCTTCTAAAATTCTTGTATGTCTTGCTTAAAAATCTCCTCCTTATTCTATGCGTTGAACTACTTCCTTGGTTTGACGTTCTTCTTCACCCACTAGTGTTGTACTGGCTCTTATCGGACTGCATCGTTTCCTGTTTTAACTCCTCCATGGGTAACTATGTTGATGTTTCGTCCTTCGTCCCTCACTTCAGCTGAAATCCACTGAACAATCTATTTGTTCTCGTTCCTCTTTTCCTAGATCTTTAATAATAGTGTCAAACATTCCTCCGTATCATGGTTCGATGCATGACAATACATACAAGTTGCTGGTGGAAGTGGACATTCCCTTGCATAATGTCCCAGTTGTTGAAAATTGTGACATACCACTAGTCCTCTACCTCTTCTAAAACCTCCTCTTGCTCGTCCTCCACCTCTATATCCCACTCGATCTCCTCTTGGCATGTTATACTGAGGCGCCTGATTGTACTGCGCGGTATTTTATTGTGGTTGTGTTGTATTGTATTGTGGTTGCGTGATATTATATGGTTGATGCATAGTATTATACTGTTGATGCACAATGTTGTATGGGGATGGAACTTGGTTAAATTGTGGTGCGGATTTCCCAATCATCATTTCTTCCTGCACTCTATATGCATATGATTTCCTCTCTCACATCAAATCCATAGTTCTACAATATTTTTCATTGTGGTCCACTGACTTGCAAAAGTTGCAATATGAACTCTTTGGGACTGTCTCGTATTTGTGCATCATTGGGCAGTAATATGGATCATGGCCTGGTTTCTTACATATTTTGTGCTATAATCCTTCTGGTGGTAACATATTTGACATTCTTGTTGCCATATACTGCACGAATGTTGGACATTCGTTCTTGTGGTGTCCTTCCATCCCGCATGTAGTACACCAAAAAACTTCTTGTTTGTCCTTACTTTTATTTTGGTTTAGATGGAATGTTAAGTTCTTCAAATCCTCCTTCAGTTCTTTGATGACTGGATTTGTTTGTTGATACTGGTTTTCTTCCAGTTGCAGGGCTACATGTAGAGCCTCTTCCTGCATCTGAAACTTCTATTGTCGCAATAGGTATTTTAAGTGTGGTAGGAGTGAATTGATGAATAGGTGCCTATGTTACATATTGCTCATGAGATATTTCAACTTTCCCTTCAGTCGCTTGAATCTTTGGTCAATCTCCCATACAGATTCTCCCAGTTTTTGTCTAATTTCAATCATCTTGTTCACGTACTGATCTTTTGAACATGGCTTCTAGAACTCGTTTATCAACAATTTCTTGATGTCTGCAATTGTTCTGGTTATCCTTGGTGGATTGTTTGTAGCTAAACTCATATACCAATCCAGTGTGCGATCTCTTAGTGTAATCGCTAGTTGTGCCAATTTAGTATCTTCATCTATGATCTGTTTTTCTTTTCCAATTTTCTCACAGATGAACAAATGTTTTTCTGAGTCTTCCGATGCTTCTCCTTTAAATTCTGGTAACCTGATGGTGGGATCGTGTCCTACCATTCTGAACGTTTAACTAATACCTCTGCACGGTGTAGATACTTGACTAGTGCTACCTGAACTGGCTCCTCTAGTTGTTGTTCCTTGTGTATATGTACCTCTTGCTATCTTTCTTCTCCCGAAATCCAGTTGTTTAAACGATGGTGTTCTCTTTGATGTATTAGTCGCACATGGGTTTATGGGTTCCACACTGACATTAATATGGATAGGATTGCTTCCTTCTCTTCCCATTCTTGGACCTCTCCTCTTCCTATCATATGTTGCACACAGGATTTCCTCAATCTTCTCCATAGCCCGGAGGTCCTCTACCTCTTCCTTGTCACTCTCCAAGCCTTCCCTCACAGCTATGGCTCTCTTCTTAATATTCACCTTGTATTGGTAGGGTACTCCGCTACGCGTCTTTCTAGTTGTCGCCATGATCCTCTTGATCTGGTCATCATCCATCATGATTGGTTCCAAGTGTTCCTCCTTCTTTCCCATATCCTTTCCTCCTTCCATTTCTCCTCTTTCTGTTAGTTCTTCACCCCTTCCCCCATGCATGCAAAGAATTTTAGCTTTTTGACTCCATCGTCATTACCCCTTTGTTGTATAGAAATATCTTAATAGAAGTATACAACAATCTAATGTACCTTCCTCGAGGCCCACATAAAAACTCTTGCTCCGCTGCATTGTATGACTTCGATGTAACTACTACAAACTCTATTATAAAGCCTACCACAATACTGTCGAGACAAAAATCTACTGCTCGGGTGAATTTATTGTTCACCTGTTGTAGCTACTCAATCTGTATTGGGGTCCACTCTAACTGTTAGATCCAGTTCATTGCGTGGTTATCCTTCAATCTTAGTATCCACTCCTACAATAAGTGTGGAAAATAACAAAAAAAGACTTCATGCAAATCAATAAACACGTATTTCTCAAGATATTTGTGGGGTGTTACTCTAGGGTTTATGTTATCTTTCTGTGTAAACTCCAACTCTTTTGTCCTTAGCCATCTTTCTATCTCTTCTTTTGTGGGATTCCATAGTCTCAACATCCCCTTCTAGTGGCTCATTGCTTTCTGCTCTAATATTCTCTTGATTGCCGTCCCGTAGATCTTACATATCTTTTAACATATATTCAACATATCTCATCTACTCAATCCTTTGTTGTTCCTACCAACGAAAATATGACCATTTTTTGATTATTAATATATCATGTTTGAGTTTGTATCTTTATCTTGAGTGACCCAGGGTTCATGGATGTTTGGGGTTCCAATAAAGCCTCTAAAACTATCGATCCTCCTGGTAAACCAGAAGACAATAGAGTGCACAGGGTGCACTGCGCCATCTCACCCGAGATAGTCTTAATGGGTGACTACAATACTCATGTGTTTGCAGCATAGGATTGATTGGGAGATCTGAGAACTGTACATTGAGAGTTTTATTTTAACTTATTAACACAATACAATGTCATTTATGGTTACACAAGGAATATAAAAACTCATTCATTTAACATATCAACAACTACTGAAAACAATAAAGAAACACATGCATTCAATCACATAACATAAGTTTTATTGTGGTTCACCCCCCCTGGGCTACATCCACAAAGATCTGGCTCTTAGCTCTTTTATTATAGTAATTTTGAAACTACGGTGTCGCGTACTTTACAACTCATCTCAGATGGGTTGAGATATATTATGAGGTGGACTAGATCACACCAGGCTCCTCATCCTATGATCTAACCCTCAAGATATACCCTCCTCAGTCCTCTCTAGCTCAACAACTTACAAAATTAGGTCATACAACAAAATATTACATCGCATCTGCTCCTCGCATCCCCTTTTTTTCTCTATAAGACCTAGGTATCTATATTTAGATGTTTATGTCTCGCTAGCCATTACAATTTGTTGCAAAAACCCTAACCTTAGCATCGTTAAGTCTTCCATGGATGCATGCTTGCTTCTCTTCTTTCTAGCTGTTGTTTCCCTCATGCATGCCTTCTTTCCCAAAATCACCTTTCTTTCTGCTTTGGCCTGCTTCCAACATCACCCAACGATTTTGTCTGGATTTTACTTAGCCTTTCTCGATCTTTCCTGGTGAATCTCCCTGGAGGTATTGAATGTGTTTTTCCTTAAAATCGCTCAACATTTTGCCAATGAATTTTGTGGTGGGACTGTAGCGTATCACCTTCCTTAAGATTCGTTTTGTCTTCATTGTCGATTTCTTACCAGAGCACATCCTTGGTGGCCAGTCTCACCACAAATTTCCTTAATTTTCTTTTGTTAGATAGGTAACCCTTAGCCTAGAACCCTTACCAAATTTTGTTCATTTTGGAGAGCGTTTAAAACTTGTGCAAGTTTGTGGAGGTAGCTATTAAGGAAAACCTATGATCTTGATTAATATGGCCATGAAGGGAACCCCTATAGTCGCTCTTTATAGGTTGAATGCACGTGAGATTTCCTTAAGGTCCTAAATTTATTGTTAGCACGTGTTAACACTGAGTTGCAAGTAGGGTAGCCTAGAGTTTTCACTTATCTTTTTAATAAGTTTGTTCCTCCTTTAGTTTGTATGGGAATTGTAAGATAGTATTGAGTTCTTTTGTATGGTTTTAAAATAGATTGGGTCTTCAATTAATTCCAATAGAATTGTAGGTTAGGATATGTGTTCTTATGTTAAATTGAGATTGGTCCTCCCCAAAATACTCAACATCTTAACTACCTTGATGCTTGTTTATTGACATCCTACTTAGAGTAATTTATGGAATAACTCCACCCAATGTATACTTGGAATAAGAGGATCATCATGACTTACCCTTACATACATTAAGTTTAGATATCACCATCTTGTTTTGAATAAAGTTAATAGTATCTCCCAAGGGAGATAATTCATATTCTTTAGTTGTCATATAATAGTGAGAAGATTTAGTTTTAAATAAATGGACCTTATATTATTATAATTATTGATTATAATAATTTTTGGACAAGTGCAAATCTCTAGTTATGACATATACTATTTAGAGTTATAGGATCTTAATATTAAGTGGTAAGTTTAATCCATCTAATTATACTTTTTCGTTGCACTAGAATTTAAATTTTGTTACCTTGGTAGAATTACTTATATTGTAGAGTAATAGTACTAGTGATGAAAGATTGATTTAGATTGTGGAATATCTTGTCGTGCCTTGAGAATAATGTTGATTTATTGTTTAATTCAGAATTTGATTAATTGTGCACCTCGAAAAGAATGATTTATGGTTTAATTCATAATTTGATTAATCGTGCGCCTTGAGAAGAATGTTGATTTATTGTTTAATTCAGTAATTGATTAATCACGCACCTTGAAAATAAAATTGTTGTTTTCTCTTGCGTCATGAAAATAAAATTTATGATTACTCTTGCGCCATGAATTTAATGCGATGAATGATTGGCTTATGATTAGATTACTTATGCCATTAATTATGTGGATGTATGATTGTTTTAGAAATTAGTTACTCTTGCGCCATTAAATAATTTTGATGTATGATGGTTTACTAGTTAGATTTATCTTGCGCCATGTGATAATGTTAATGTATGACTGATAATCTAGGCTGGAGTTATGAGTTTCAATTGATTAAGGGATTTAGACGTCTCCTTGTTCCTCATAACAGTCGCCAGGCCTAAGATCTTAAATGGTCAAAATCAATCGGATGAATCCTGGGCTTGAGCGTTGCTTATGTGTCCCGAAGGTTCTAACCTTGCAGGGTAGGTTGGGTGGGTAATTATTTAATATTCATCGATATGGATGATCAATTGTATTAAAAGTTTTTAATATGTTGAATCAATTTATGCTTTAAAAACAATAATTTAATTTTTCCAAAATTGTACTTTAAATAAATATTGTTTCACTAAATTGCAAAATATTTGTTTTTTAAGTATTTTTTTGTTTTCTAATATATATATGTTTTGTAGGATTAGTTATTGATCTAAGAAATCATGACTTAGGGGCATCTAAGTTGTCAAAATCACCTAGGAGCATCGAAGCTTCATGAGCCACACCAACCCTTAACATGACTAGATTTTAGGTGACTCCTCCCACTACCACTTTGGAACCTCAATCTACATATAAAAATCATGTGGGATGAACTTATTTAGAGTAAATTTAACATTATTCAAAGATTTCTGTTAACTATTTTGGATGGAGAAAGTGTTGAAGTTTTAAGAGAGGAGATTGTCATTTTGCTATAAGTTTTTGTTGTTACCTATCTATCTATCTATCTATCTATATATATATATGGGTTACATTGTTTAAATACATTTTTATTTGGAAGATTATTTAGTTAAACTCAATTATTTCTCTCAACCACCTAAACTAAATTCAATTGCCAAATTTAACATGTTTTATACATCATAATCTTCCATAATAAAATATATACATGATGTTTTATACATCATAAACTTAGCTCCGCTCCACTCCACTCCACTCCTTCAAAAAAAAAAATACAACCATTTTCCCACATGTAGAGTTCAGTCAAAGATCGCCCATGGTAACATATAAAAGCCAGATTACGTACAACCAATTTCTCACCTGTAAAGATCAATCAAATATCGACCATACCACTGTACGTGTAAAATCCAGTTGATTACACATGTCACGATGTGTGATTTGACTAAGCCTTTACGACCACAAATTTGAAAACATAACCAATACAGGTAACCCATATATAGGCTGTAAAACGAAAAACCCAAAGAGAAAAAGCATGTTTGATCTACTGCGTTATTTTTAAAAAGAGTGCCCTTCTTCTTTGAATGCAGACAAGTACAATGCACTCACCCATAGAGAAAAGCATGTTTGATATGTCCAATGTGTTTTTTTTGAAGACTGCCATCCCTTCTTTGTATGCAGATAAGTACAACGCACTTTTACTGTTTTTTCGGATGGCCTTTCATTCATTCTTTGTATGCAGATAAGTACAATGCACTTTCAATGTGTAAATAGTAGGATAGTCTCATGACTATCTCGAGAAATTAACATTGAAAGCTGGAAGTACGTGAAAGGTTGTGAAAGGCTGTTCCAGGCAGAGAGACATTTTCATACGCTGAAGCCCCTTGGCCCATCAGAGCTGTAATGTGATCCAGTGTTAGTGACGTGATGGACTTCTTCAAGTATTATAGTGAATATACTTTATCTTAAGAATTAAGAGTATTAAAGAATGCCTGCATTGAGTAAAGCAATATTATATATTAGATGGAGAGTAAAGCATATTATATATTAGATGGAGATTTATAGATCAGTAAAATAATTTTGTAATGAACCTTATAATACCAATTATGAACCCAATTGTATGGCCGAAACAGGAAGGAAGGGAACATCACGAGAAAGGTCCTTGTTTTTTTCTTCTTCTTTTTAACAGGCTCCACGTGATGCCATATACAATGCACACAATTGTCGAACAACAATTGCATTGTCCCAAGGAAAAAACAAGCGTTGATAGGAGGCCACAAAACACATATTGCAATCATCAAATCAAGTGAACAGTAACAACAATTATTGTTGTTATTCATTAATATTCATGAAAGAATGAATGGATCTTATGCTGTCTCCACCAGGGCGAACATGCAGACCTCATGCGCACGTACAGACGGAATATAACTATTACACACTTTTTTGATAAATATATCTTACCTACCGTTGCATTACTGTGGGCTGAATAGATTTCTGTGGGCTTAGGATTGGAAGGATTGAACCACATAAATAAGAATAGTATCTTGCTCAGTTTATGCAATCAGATGTCTGAGAAATATCAATGGATAATCCATTGTCCCAGCCCCAACTGATTTGATATTTTATCAGTTGTTGGTTCCTCTCTTTGCTGTTTGTCTGTCCGTAAATATTTTGAAAGAAAAATCGTGGGGTCGAGGACATTCATTCATAACTTGTTGTGCAAGTCATTTGCAATCATCTAGATCGATGGGCATTTCGAAAATAAATAAAATCAGAACCTTTCAATATCTTTTTAGTTTTATTTTATTAAGAAAACTTGTTATATGGAGCCATCGTTTTATCCAATGCTGCAAGGGCATTCTTCTCACATAATCATATTTTATAAAATCTCATATCTTAACAATATTTTTAATAAATTTAAAGTTGATGTTTGTTTTTATTTAATTAATAAAATATGTATATATGCCATACATCTCTTCTAGCCTATGTCAGCCTATGTCATTTCACTTTTCTCGCAATTATATAAAATCTCATAAACAACTAAAATTAATCCTTATTTACCAGTATTTATTCAAATTTGCTTTNCTGTGCCATATATGTCTTGGCTTCCTCTGCCTCTGCAATGAGTTTTGCTACTCGCTCTTGAAGCGGTTCCATTTGAGCCTGACGCTCATTTTTCTGCGTTTTCACAATGGTGAGTTCTTTCTGTAGTTTATTCATATCCTGCGCCCCTTTGACACGCTCTATGATGGACATTATCTTTTTCCTCTTCTTGAAGTCCTGGATAGCTCTGCTTATCCTTTATTCTTCCTTGTCCCACTACTGGGCTTGCTGATCCTCTTCTAGCTTCATTGAAATCTATGTTGCATTATTGAACAAGTCGGCTGCTGCGCTGACCTGTCGCTCTATCTCCTGTAGCTTCTCGATTGCCTCTTGCTTCGTTTGCTCCCTTACCTCTGGTGGAGTGGTAGGTGTGAGCTTCTCATGAAGATTCTTGATCTCCTTCCGATATTGATCGATTGTCTGCGCAATCTAATCAATCTTCTATGTTGCTGTGAGTTCAACCCTGTGTGTGGTCTTTGGAATCTTCTCATAAGTTCTGGCTAGTTTTTGTTCCAATATGTTCAAATAGAAAGTCTATTGTTGTTTTTGCATTGCAATCCTTCACTGGTGTTGCTTCCGCCCATCTTGTCAGGTATTCTGTCGTGCTGATAATGTACCTTGCTCCTGTTCTTTTTGTTGGTGGGTTGATTGGTCCCACAAAGTATATTGCCCATTTATTGAATGCCTACAATGTTACCTATGGTCATAATGAAATCTTGTCCCTTCTATTGGGTTTATCAACCCTTTGAGAGACATCACATCTCTGGCAGTACTCCTTCGAGTCTCTGTGAATGGTCGGCCACCATAGTTATGCGTGTAATACCTTTTGTGTGGTAGCTTTGCCTGTGTAATGTCCTCCTACTATTCTGTCATGGGCTTCTGCTAAAACTCTTGGTCTTTCATGTTCTAACACATATCTTCGCAAGATGCTATCTGAACCCATTTTGTATAAGTGTCTCGTGATCAGTTGATAGTTTACAACCCGGACTACCAGGTTTTTCTTCTGTGTGGTGATATATTCCTGCAGCACAGTACCTGTGCCCAAGTACTAAATGATATCTATAAAGTATTCATCAGCGATATGGATTGAAAATAATTGTGTGTCCGAGAAATTTTCCTCTAATTTCATAGGTTCTTCTCCATTTGTGACCCTTGATAGGTGGACAAGTCCTTCATTCAATTTCCCTGGCTTGACTATTATTTCAAAATCAAATTCTTGAAACAGTAGTAACCATCGACATATTGTCCCCCCCAACACTTGCTTTTTTACTAGGTATTTAAGGGCTGAGTGATCTATAAACATCTTAAAATGTTTTCCCAATAAGTAATGTCTGAACTTCTGTAGTGTGTAGACCATAGCTAGGCCTTCCCTCTCTGTGGTGTTATAGTTTTGTTCTAATTCTAATAGTTTTGTTCTTGTAAATGCTATAGGGTGATCCAAATCTCCCACTCCTAGCTACGCCAAGATAGCTCCAAGTGTTATGGCTGATGCATCTACATGTATGTGGAATGTATTTTTCTAGTCTAGAAATACTAGTATTGGCGTGGTGACCATCTTTTCTTTCAACGTATCTAGACCATGTTGACATTCGTCGTTCCACTGAAACTTTGTATCTTTTCTTAATAGTTTCTTCATTGGTGCGATAATCTGCGTGTACCCTTTGATAAACTTTATGTAGTATCTCGTGTGTCCCAATGCCGCTCTTAGTTGACAGACAATTTTTTGGTGATGGCAAGTTAACAATTACTGCAATCTTTGTGGGATCTACTAGTAAACCTTGTTTGCATACTATATGGCCCAATAGTATCCCAAACGGTGTTCCAAATATACATTTTTTTATGTTTAATGATATCTGGAACTACCAACATCTTTCTAGCATCATCCGTAAGACCTCTACATGGTCTTTCAAAAAACTATAGACTGTCCAATCATACCTCTAGAAACTGGTGGATGAATTCCTTAAACGTGACGATGACTACCCTGGAAAATATTGCTGATGCATTCTTCAATCCAAATGGCATGACTGTGTACTAGTAGGATCCCCATTCTTTAGCAAACGTGGTCTTGTATCTGTCTTCCTGGGCTATCTTGATGTTGTGGTAGCCTGAGAATCCATCAGTGAATGAGTGAACTTCGTGTCCTCCTACATTTTCCAACACTTAATCTGTGAAAGGTGTAGGAAACGAGTCATGTAGGAATGCATCTTTCAACTTCCTCAAGTCGACGCATATTCTTATCCCTCCTTGTTTTTTCTCTTGAACTACCATTGAGATTATCCATTATGATTCTTCCACTGGTTCTATGATTCCATCTTCTAGCATCCTATCGATATCGGTTTTGAATTTCTTCTTATATATCGGGTTCAATCTATATGCTCATTGTTTGATCGATCTCGCTTCATCTCTGAGTGGTATATTCATTTCTCCTAGCTCTTCTGCTACACCCTTCATCTCTGTAAATGTTGTGGGAAACAGGTCGTCGCATTCGCGAAGTAACTGTATTATTCTTTCTACTGTTTGCTCATCCCAGTAATCTCCAATGTTTGCCATTTTGAGATTCTCAACTGTCCCAATGTTGACTTTATTCACTTTGATTAGCGCAACAATGACTTTTGATTCTATAGGTGGACCCTCCACTTCTTTTTCGCCTTCCGCTTCCTCAATATGAATATCGCGCAGACCATCTTCATCTGGTGCTTCCTCTTGAACATGGTAACATGGCAAAAATTCTCTGACTGTTTATTTGTTCCGCTGTCGTTCTTATGTTATGAGTTCGACTTCTGGTTCTTTGATGAATATCACCCCTCTGATATGTTTAAGAGCTGCATCAATGTTGGGGTTCTCATGCTCGAATGAAAAAGTTACTGTAAAATTCTGTTGCAATACCATCCAAGTCGCAGTTCCTTTGCGCAGTTCCTTGTCTGTATACTAGTTTGTTGGTATTCCCTCTAGAGTGTGTATGAAATGATGATGCCATTCCTCTGGGGGTGTCATTTTCCACAGCATATGCACTTCTCCAAGTGTTATGATGGTGCCCCATGTCCATCATACTTTTGCTGCTTGTTGTTTTTCTGTTCTGCGCTGAACCTTATGCATAGTAACCGCTTACATTGGTACCAATCTGTGATTATCTCTTTGTGTGTGCCCCACCATCTTGCAGGTGTGGCCTTGAGTGCTATATTGTGTACTAAGAGTATCTGGTTCTCTAAGACTTCATCTTCGTAATGTGCCAAGAATACTTCTAGATTGTTTACTCCATGGAAACTGGGTGGTTCCTTATCTTCGTGCCTACCCATCTTACTGCGCAGTCTATTCGTGCACATCTTCTCATGGAAACTTCATGTAGCTTTTGTTGCCAGTTCTCTAAACGAGTATCTGATTCTGTCTCACATGAAGTAATGCTCCACCAACTGAGTATCCCATCTGCAGTTGGGTTCACGTAATCCTCATCGTGCGCTGTTGTTCTGTACAACTGGATGATTTCCTCTAAGTCTAATCAAGTGGGTTCTATAAACCTTTCCCCTTCCGATGGGTATAATGGCACGATGACCCTGTATTCACCTGACTTAGATGTCATTTTTCATGTCTTCAAATTGATTATGGCCTAGTTTTCAAATGCCCAATCCAAACCAAGCAACGTTGGATATGGTGTTGTGTTGTCCACTATTTCAATCACTTCAAAGTCTGCTTTGGTGCGCACTCCATCCAGGTCTACTATCACTCCTTTCAATCTATCAATTGGTAGGACTTTGTGTTGGTTTGCTAGTTTCAGTTGCACAGGTGAATATCCTAATGTGGGCTCTCCCATACATTGCCATGTCTTCTTTGGTAATACATTAATTCAGATCCTATATCTAGTATGATATCTCCAATGTTGAAATCTCCGATGTTGGCATTCAGTCTGAACTCCCTACTTGTTATTCTCCTTGTATGTAGGTGATTGACTATTTTTTGTTCTAGTTTTCCTTCCGTCTCTATACTACATCTTTCTAATATGTTTTGCAATATTTTGATAGATGATGGATCATTCAATACTTTTACACATGATTGCAAAAACCCTTTGATTGTACTTACTTATCCCATGGGTTTCATTTCGTTGGTATGATCCAATAACAAAGGCATCTCATACACTCATGTTTCCTTGCTTTGTTGTGCAGAAGAAGTCGACGAAATTTAGTTCTTCTAAAATTCTTGTATGTCTTGCTTAAAAATCTCCTCCTTATTCTGTGCGTTGAACTACTTCCTTGGTTTGACGTTCTTCTTCACCCACTAGTGTTGTACTAGCTCTTATCGGACTGCATCGTTTCCTGTTTTAACTCCTCCATGGGTAACTATGTTGATGTTTCGTCCTTCGTCCCTCACTTCAGCTGAAATCCACTGAACAATCTGTTTGTTCTCGTTCCTCTTTTCCTATATCTTTAATAATAGTGTCAAACATTCCTCTGTATCATGGTTCGATGCATGACAATACATACAAGTTGCTGGTGGAAGTGGACATTCCCTTGCATAATGTCCCAGTTGTTGAAAATTGTGACATACCACTAGTCCTCTACCTCTTCCAAAACCTCCTCTTGCTCGTCCTCCACCTCTATATCCCACTCAATCTCCTCTTGGCATGTTATACTGAGGCGCCTGATTGTACTGCACGGTATTTTATTGTGGTTGTGTTGTATTGTATTGTGGTTGTGTGATATTATATGGTTGATGCATAGTATTATACTGTTGATGCACAATGTTGTATGGGGATGGAACTTGGTTAAATTGTGGTGCGGATTTCCCAGTCATCATTTCTTCCTGCACTCTATATGCATCTGATTTCCTCTCTCACATCAAATCCATAGTTCTACAATATTTTTCATTGTGGTCCACTGACTTGCAAAAGTTGCAATATGAACTCTTTGGGACTGTCTGGTATTTATGCATCATTGGGCAGTAATATGGATCATGGCCTGGTTTCTTACATATTTTGTGCTATAATCCTTCTGGTGGTAACATATTTGACATTCTTGTTGCCATATACTGCACGAATGTTGGACATTCGTTCTTGTGGTGTCCTTCCATCCCGCATGTAGTACACCAAAAAACTTCTTGTTTGTCCTTACTTTTATTTTGGTTTAGATGGAATGTTAAGTTCTTCAAATCCTCCTTCAGTTCTTTGATGACTGGATTTGTTTGTTGATACTGGTTTTCTTCCAGTTGCAGGGCTACATGTAGAGCCTCTTCCTGCATCTGAAACTTCTATTGTCGCAATAGGTATTTTAAGTGTGGTAGGAGTGAATTGATGAATAGGTGCCTATGTTACATATTGCTCATGAGATATTTCAACTTTCCCTTCAGTCGCTTGAATCTTTGGTCAATCTCCCATACAGATTCTCCCAGTTTTTGTCTAATTTCAATCATCTTGTTCACGTACTGATCTTTTGAACATGGCTTCTAGAACTCGTTTATCAACAATTTCTTGATGTCTGCAATTGTTCTGGTTATCCTTGGTGGATTGTTTGTAGCTAAACTCATATACCAATCCAGTGTGCGATCTCTTAGTGTAATCGCTAGTTGTGCCAATTTAGTATCTTCATCTATGATCTGTTTTTCTTTTCCAATTTTCTCACAGATGAACAAATGTTTTTCTGAGTCTTCCGATGCTTCTCCTTTAAATTCTGGTAACCTGATGGTGGGATCGTGTCCTACCATTCTGAACGTTTAACTAATACCTCTGCACGGTGTAGATACTTGACTAGTGCTACCTGAACTGGCTCCTCTAGTTGTTGTTCCTTGTGTATATGTACCTCTTGCTATCTTTCTTCTCCCGAAATCCAGTTGTTTAAACGATGGTGTTCTCTTTGATGTATTAGTCGCACATGGGTTTATGGGTTCCACACTGACATTAATATGGATAGGATTGCTTCCTTCTCTTCCCATTCTTGGACCTCTCCTCTTCCTATCATATGTTGCACACAGGATTTCCTCAATCTTCTCCATAGCCCGGAGGTCCTCTACCTCTTCCTTGTCACTCTCCAAGCCTTCCCTCACAGCTATGGCTCTCTTCTTAATATTCACCTTGTATTGGTAGGGTACTCCGCTACGCGTCTTTCTAGTTGTCGCCATGATCCTCTTGATCTGGTCATCATCCATCATGATTGGTTCCAAGTGTTCCTCCTTCTTTCCCATATCCTTTCCTCCTTCCATTTCTCCTCTTTCTGTTAGTTCTTCACCCCTTCCCCCATGCATGCAAAGAATTTTAGCTTTTTGACTCCATCGTCATTACCCCTTTGTTGTATAGAAATATCTTAATAGAAGTATACAACAATCTAATGTACCTTCCTCGAGGCCCACATAAAAACTCTTGCTCCGCTGCATTGTATGACTTCGATGTAACTACTACAAACTCTATTATAAAGCCTACCACAATACTGTCGAGACAAAAATCTACTGCTCGGGTGAATTTATTGTTCACCTGTTGTAGCTACTCAATCTGTATTGGGGTCCACTCTAACTGTTAGATCCAGTTCATTGCGTGGTTATCCTTCAATCTTAGTATCCACTCCTACAATAAGTGTGGAAAATAACAAAAAAAGACTTCATGCAAATCAATAAACACGTATTTCTCAAGATATTTGTGGGGTGTTACTCTAGGGTTTATGTTATCTTTCTGTGTAAACTCCAACTCTTTTGTCCTTAGCCATCTTTCTATCTCTTCTTTTGTGGGATTCCATAGTCTCAACATCCCCTTCTAGTGGCTCATTGCTTTCTGCTCTAATATTCTCTTGATTGCCGTCCCGTAGATCTTACATATCTTTTAACATATATTCAACATATCTCATCTACTCAATCCTTTGTTGTTCCTACCAACGAAAATATGACCATTTTTTGATTATTAATATATCATGTTTGAGTTTGTATCTTTATCTTGAGTGACCCAGGGTTCATGGATGTTTGGGGTTCCAATAAAGCCTCTAAAACTATCGATCCTCCTGGTAAACCAGAAGACAATAGAGTGCACAGGGTGCACTGCGCCATCTCACCCGAGATAGTCTTAATGGGTGACTACAATACTCATGTGTTTGCAGCATAGGATTGATTGGGAGATCTGAGAACTGTACATTGAGAGTTTTATTTTAACTTATTAACACAATACAATGTCATTTATGGTTACACAAGGAATATAAAAACTCATTCATTTAACATATCAACAACTACTGAAAACAATAAAGAAACACATGCATTCAATCACATAACATAAGTTTTATTGTGGTTCACCCCCCCTGGGCTACATCCACAAAGATCTGGCTCTTAGCTCTTTTATTATAGTAATTTTGAAACTACGGTGTCGCGTACTTTACAACTCATCTCAGATGGGTTGAGATATATTATGAGGTGGACTAGATCACACCAGGCTCCTCATCCTATGATCTAACCCTCAAGATATACCCTCCTCAGTCCTCTCTAGCTCAACAACTTACAAAATTAGGTCATACAACAAAATATTACATCGCATCTGCTCCTCGCATCCCCTTTTTTTCTCTATAAGACCTAGGTATCTATATTTAGATGTTTATGTCTCGCTAGCCATTACAATTTGTTGCAAAAACCCTAACCTTAGCATCGTTAAGTCTTCCATGGATGCATGCTTGCTTCTCTTCTTTCTAGCTGTTGTTTCCCTCATGCATGCCTTCTTTCCCAAAATCACCTTTCTTTCTGCTTTGGCCTGCTTCCAACATCACCCAACGATTTTGTCTGGATTTTACTTAGCCTTTCTCGATCTTTCCTGGTGAATCTCCCTGGAGGTATTGAATGTGTTTTTCCTTAAAATCGCTCAACATTTTGCCAATGAATTTTGTGGTGGGACTGTAGCGTATCACCTTCCTTAAGATTCGTTTTGTCTTCATTGTCGATTTCTTACCAGAGCACATCCTTGGTGGCCAGTCTCACCACAAATTTCCTTAATTTTCTTTTGTTAGATAGGTAACCCTTAGCCTAGAACCCTTACCAAATTTTGTTCATTTTGGAGAGCGTTTAAAACTTGTGCAAGTTTGTGGAGGTAGCTATTAAGGAAAACCTATGATCTTGATTAATATGGCCATGAAGGGAACCCCTATAGTCGCTCTTTATAGGTTGAATGCACGTGAGATTTCCTTAAGGTCCTAAATTTATTGTTAGCACGTGTTAACACTGAGTTGCAAGTAGGGTAGCCTAGAGTTTTCACTTATCTTTTTAATAAGTTTGTTCCTCCTTTAGTTTGTATGGGAATTGTAAGATAGTATTGAGTTCTTTTGTATGGTTTTAAAATAGATTGGGTCTTCAATTAATTCCAATAGAATTGTAGGTTAGGATATGTGTTCTTATGTTAAATTGAGATTGGTCCTCCCCAAAATACTCAACATCTTAACTACCTTGATGCTTGTTTATTGACATCCTACTTAGAGTAATTTATGGAATAACTCCACCCAATGTATACTTGGAATAAGAGGATCATCATGACTTACCCTTACATACATTAAGTTTAGATATCACCATCTTGTTTTGAATAAAGTTAATAGTATCTCCCAAGGGAGATAATTCATATTCTTTAGTTGTCATATAATAGTGAGAAGATTTAGTTTTAAATAAATGGACCTTATATTATTATAATTATTGATTATAATAATTTTTGGACAAGTGCAAATCTCTAGTTATGACATATACTATTTAGAGTTATAGGATCTTAATATTAAGTGGTAAGTTTAATCCATCTAATTATACTTTTTCGTTGCACTAGAATTTAAATTTTGTTACCTTGGTAGAATTACTTATATTGTAGAGTAATAGTACTAGTGATGAAAGATTGATTTAGATTGTGGAATATCTTGTCGTGCCTTGAGAATAATGTTGATTTATTGTTTAATTCAGAATTTGATTAATTGTGCACCTCGAAAAGAATGATTTATGGTTTAATTCATAATTTGATTAATCGTGCGCCTTGAGAAGAATGTTGATTTATTGTTTAATTCAGTAATTGATTAATCACGCACCTTGAAAATAAAATTGTTGTTTTCTCTTGCGTCATGAAAATAAAATTTATGATTACTCTTGCGCCATGAATTTAATGCGATGAATGATTGGCTTATGATTAGATTACTTATGCCATTAATTATGTGGATGTATGATTGTTTTAGAAATTAGTTACTCTTGCGCCATTAAATAATTTTGATGTATGATGGTTTACTAGTTAGATTTATCTTGCGCCATGTGATAATGTTAATGTATGACTGATAATCTAGGCTGGAGTTATGAGTTTCAATTGATTAAGGGATTTAGACGTCTCCTTGTTCCTCATAACAGTCGCCAGGCCTAAGATCTTAAATGGTCAAAATCAATCGGATGAATCCTGGGCTTGAGCGTTGCTTATGTGTCCCGAAGGTTCTAACCTTGCAGGGTAGGTTGGGTGGGTAATTATTTAATATTCATCGATATGGATGATCAATTGTATTAAAAGTTTTTAATATGTTGAATCAATTTATGCTTTAAAAACAATAATTTAATTTTTCCAAAATTGTACTTTAAATAAATATTGTTTCACTAAATTGCAAAATATTTGTTTTTTAAGTATTTTTTTGTTTTCTAATATATATATGTTTTGTAGGATTAGTTATTGATCTAAGAAATCATGACTTAGGGGCATCTAAGTTGTCAAAATCACCTAGGAGCATCGAAGCTTCATGAGCCACACCAACCCTTAACATGACTAGATTTTAGGTGACTCCTCCCACTACCACTTTGGAACCTCAATCTACATATAAAAATCATGTGGGATGAACTTATTTAGAGTAAATTTAACATTATTCAAAGATTTCTGTTAACTATTTTGGATGGAGAAAGTGTTGAAGTTTTAAGAGAGGAGATTGTCATTTTGCTATAAGTTTTTGTTGTTACCTATCTATCTATCTATCTATCTATATATATATATGGGTTACATTGTTTAAATACATTTTTATTTGGAAGATTATTTAGTTAAACTCAATTATTTCTCTCAACCACCTAAACTAAATTCAATTGCCAAATTTAACATGTTTTATACATCATAATCTTCCATAATAAAATATATACATGATGTTTTATACATCATAAACTTAGCTCCGCTCCACTCCACTCCACTCCTTCAAAAAAAAAAATACAACCATTTTCCCACATGTAGAGTTCAGTCAAAGATCGCCCATGGTAACATATAAAAGCCAGATTACGTACAACCAATTTCTCACCTGTAAAGATCAATCAAATATCGACCATACCACTGTACGTGTAAAATCCAGTTGATTACACATGTCACGATGTGTGATTTGACTAAGCCTTTACGACCACAAATTTGAAAACATAACCAATACAGGTAACCCATATATAGGCTGTAAAACGAAAAACCCAAAGAGAAAAAGCATGTTTGATCTACTGCGTTATTTTTAAAAAGAGTGCCCTTCTTCTTTGAATGCAGACAAGTACAATGCACTCACCCATAGAGAAAAGCATGTTTGATATGTCCAATGTGTTTTTTTTGAAGACTGCCATCCCTTCTTTGTATGCAGATAAGTACAACGCACTTTTACTGTTTTTTCGGATGGCCTTTCATTCATTCTTTGTATGCAGATAAGTACAATGCACTTTCAATGTGTAAATAGTAGGATAGTCTCATGACTATCTCGAGAAATTAACATTGAAAGCTGGAAGTACGTGAAAGGTTGTGAAAGGCTGTTCCAGGCAGAGAGACATTTTCATACGCTGAAGCCCCTTGGCCCATCAGAGCTGTAATGTGATCCAGTGTTAGTGACGTGATGGACTTCTTCAAGTATTATAGTGAATATACTTTATCTTAAGAATTAAGAGTATTAAAGAATGCCTGCATTGAGTAAAGCAATATTATATATTAGATGGAGAGTAAAGCATATTATATATTAGATGGAGATTTATAGATCAGTAAAATAATTTTGTAATGAACCTTATAATACCAATTATGAACCCAATTGTATGGCCGAAACAGGAAGGAAGGGAACATCACGAGAAAGGTCCTTGTTTTTTTCTTCTTCTTTTTAACAGGCTCCACGTGATGCCATATACAATGCACACAATTGTCGAACAACAATTGCATTGTCCCAAGGAAAAAACAAGCGTTGATAGGAGGCCACAAAACACATATTGCAATCATCAAATCAAGTGAACAGTAACAACAATTATTGTTGTTATTCATTAATATTCATGAAAGAATGAATGGATCTTATGCTGTCTCCACCAGGGCGAACATGCAGACCTCATGCGCACGTACAGACGGAATATAACTATTACACACTTTTTTGATAAATATATCTTACCTACCGTTGCATTACTGTGGGCTGAATAGATTTCTGTGGGCTTAGGATTGGAAGGATTGAACCACATAAATAAGAATAGTATCTTGCTCAGTTTATGCAATCAGATGTCTGAGAAATATCAATGGATAATCCATTGTCCCAGCCCCAACTGATTTGATATTTTATCAGTTGTTGGTTCCTCTCTTTGCTGTTTGTCTGTCCGTAAATATTTTGAAAGAAAAATCGTGGGGTCGAGGACATTCATTCATAACTTGTTGTGCAAGTCATTTGCAATCATCTAGATCGATGGGCATTTCGAAAATAAATAAAATCAGAACCTTTCAATATCTTTTTAGTTTTATTTTATTAAGAAAACTTGTTATATGGAGCCATCGTTTTATCCAATGCTGCAAGGGCATTCTTCTCACATAATCATATTTTATAAAATCTCATATCTTAACAATATTTTTAATAAATTTAAAGTTGATGTTTGTTTTTATTTAATTAATAAAATATGTATATATGCCATACATCTCTTCTAGCCTATGTCAGCCTATGTCATTTCACTTTTCTCGCAATTATATAAAATCTCATAAACAACTAAAATTAATCCTTATTTACCAGTATTTATTCAAATTTGCTTTWCCTAAACAATATTGCCATCGTATTCACTCAGGAACTAAAATATATGTTGTGMATATTTTATAGGYTCATAGTTTTCTTGCCATATTTCCTTACAGTCTCCTCTTACTAAAAACAAACACAGTTAGGCAAGTCGTCTTATTAACACAAACTTAGGTTCATATTTCTGGGCGWWGGGGATTCATATTTGGTGATCCAATAACTGAGCTTTTCTATAATTGAGATTGTTACCTTCCTTTTCATATTCACTGTTACAATTGAGATTGTTACCTTCCTTTTCATATTCACTGTTACAATTGAGATTGTTACCTTCCTTTCCATATTCACTGTTACAATAATTAAGCTTCTYTATAATTGAGCTTGTTACCTTCCTTTCCATATTCACTGTTCCAATAATTAAGCTTYTCTCCATGGAAATCTCTCATAATTGAGYTTGTTATTTTCCTTTCCATATTCAATGTTTYAATAATTAAGYTTCTCTATATGGAAARYTTTTTAGAAAAAATTGMCATCTACWAGAYATAGAGAAAATGGAAGGGGATTCATATTTGGTGATCCAATAATTCATCTTTTCTATATGGAGAAGTGGAGAGCCATTTTAGAGTTTTCATAATAATTGTYACCTTCCTTATTCAATGTTGTAATAATTAAGCTTCTYTACATRGAAAGTCTTCACAAAATTTGTCATCTACATGACATAAGTGGAGAGTCATTTTAGAGCTTTCATAATAATTGTCACCTTCCTTATTAAGTGTTGCAATAATTAAGCTTCCCTACATGGAAATCCTTCACAAAATTTGTCATCTACATGACATAAGTGGAGAGTCATTTTAGAGATTTCATAATATTTGTCACCTTCTTTATTCAATGTTGCAATAATTAAGYTTTCCTACATGGAAAGCCTTCACAAAATTTGTCATCTACATGACATAAGTGGAGAGCCATTTTAGAGCTTTAGTAATAATTGTCACCTTCCTTATTCACAATGTTGCAATAATTAAGCTTCCCTACATAGAAAGCCTTYACAAWWWTTTTCACAAAATTTGTCATCTACAAGASATAAGTGGAGAGCCATTTTAGAGCTTTCATAWTAATTGTCACCTTYCTTATTTAGTGTTGCAATAATTAATTAAACTTCCCTACATGGAAAACCTTCATAAAATTTGTCATCTACATGACATAAGAAATAAAATATAYAACTTATATTAATTATGCTTACTTCAAAGTTATCTYTAAATKGTMCAAAAAYTCTTCTCCTAATGAAATATGTAACTTATATTAATTATGCTTMCTTCAAAATTATCTYTAAATRRTYCAAAAGCTCTTCTCMTATGTCATRAAATARCTTAGGAATGGTTTCTATGATACCATTTATRTMGAGAATAATTCATACATAGRAMTCCACGTTTCAAATCCATCATTACMCTCTTCTACAATARCACTCCACCTTTCAAATACCARAACCAKCATTACCCTCTTCCACAAATAATTGGACATCCAAATGARWGATCTTTATATTCTTTCYTRTGTGGATGAGTATGAAAATTTGAATKGTAWGAGTGAACAAATGGACAAGGTAAAAWCCATAATCTTWWGATGAAAATRAAAATAAAAMTAAGGGAATAAGGAATATAAAAACATAATTAAYATGAARATAAAAATWAGGGAATAAGGAATATCTTTATTTTTTAGTTTGAATTTGAAATATTATAAATGTATCATTAATTGCTAARTTGATTAACTTTTTTWAYATTTAATTTGAAAAATATTATTATGTTATAAAATTAATTTTTTTTTATCATTAKTATATTATCTAAAATATTATTACTATTTAAATATTTTTTTTAATGAAACCAATATCATGTATTTWTAAAAAAATCTTACTAAAAAARATACATCYAATTCATTATCTCCTTAATTACAATATTGCAATTTACRTGGTAAMTATCATCTAGTTGTAGGATTTATTAKCSAGTTTTCCTTTATAAAGAGTTAACMAGGTTAATTAGAAACACAYTTAGAAACCTGCAATAATATACAATTCAAATGATKGATTAGAAAGGATTTTAAATGCCATGTGCAACAATATGCAATGACACGCARCAAATGTTGCATATTAGTATTAGTATGACTTRATTTTTATAATGTTCCRGGTGAAACAATAAATGTGGGTTACTATTTTGTGACATGTWGAGGAAAAATGAATCTGCTCCATTTTCARCCGAACAAAATACATTTTAAGCTAAACAAAATACATTTTCAGCTAAACAAAATACATTTTCAGCCAAAAACATGTACTATTGTTTGATCGAAAATTTTATKCAATTAAGAGTTAAAATACATTTTTAGCCAAAAACATGTACTAATGTTTGATCGAACATTTTATTGAATTAAAAGTTACATCTAATGGAACTATGGATAAATTGTTTTTAGGAGGATCTCTTAGAGGCGACTGCAGCTTGATCACCAGAAAAATGTTTTGGGAGGTGATGTTTTTCTGCAAACAATAATTTTCATTCAAAAATGTTTTCGGGTCGAATATATTTGTTCGGTTGAAAGACGTTTTCGACTTAAAAAATGCTTTTGTATATTTGAAAAGTTACAAATGAAATTGTTCATTTGCAAAATTTATAATGGAGATTTCAGTTTGCAAAGAGATTTGGTCTGCAAACAGATTTCAATTTTGGATGCAAATAGATTTCCATTTGTTTTCGAAAGAGAAATCGATGCTATTGGTGATCTGTTTGGTCTTTTCATTCTTTTTTCACATGGATCGACCCTACTTGGCACGAGTTCCCATGCGGTGTGAAGAGGCGTTTCCTGCTTGGCTTGAAGAGGTTCTTCTTGCTACCCCTGTCAACTGAAACATTTTAGAAGGTATTTTTTTTTGGAAACATAGATGTTTTGTTCTCATTTTTATATATGTCCATATACAATCTTAAACAAAAATCGTTTCCAAAACTAGAGGTGTATATTTTAAAATTTGTATTTAGTTTCAAACTATGGAGTATATACCATATATTTTTGGACTACACAAGAGTAAGTGCACGAAGATGGTAAAGGAAAAAGAGGCAAGGGATTACCAAGACTCATTTGCACAGCAGGCCTAGCAAATTTTCTACATTGAGCAAGCAAAGAGGACAAGCAAAGAAGAAGCAAAGCCCCGGATCTTGCCACAGTGTCCATCACAAGAAATGTATGATTGATTTTTTGTCATTTCCTTTCTTGGATTTTCAAAAATACAAAAAACTTAGTCATAGGTTATCTATGTAAATCCAAATGACATTGAAAACTTATTAACAAGGTTCACTACACATAATTAATATTTGAATGTATATCTCTCAACAATTCACCAATCTTGTATATGTTTTTTCCAAGTTCACTGTAAAGATAACATTGTTTTTCTTTGTTTTACACAAAATTATGTTAATGGTTTTTTTGGGCTAAAAAGATATTGTTGTTTGTAATACCTTAGTCATAAGTCCACTTATTAAATTGTCTTATTAAATTGCATCACATATTATAAAATGGAACCCAAAGACAATCTAAATTGTCCACTAGTAGACCAAGGAGAGCACAACCCCAACCCACTACAACCACCCAATCTAAACACCAAAATTGACAAGGGGTTGGCTACATTAAGAACACTTGTAGATAAGTTAAGGGGCACCAAAGAACCCAGCAAAGTGTACTTCTCTACTTCTTTGGACGTCATTGTAAGGTCCATTGCAAGTACCCAAGGGGATTTGACTTCTATTTTTGAGTATAGGGAAAGAATGTTTGAGTACTACACCGGATTGGATAAAAACCAAGTCAAAGACTTGGGTATTTCAAAACAACAACTATTGTCTATTTTTAGGGATTCTTGAAATGGACAAGAACTACCTATGAACAAAAAAAAAATTGTATTGACTGGTGTATCCATCCAAAGATTAGTCAAAACTGGATGGATAGGTGGTATATGGTATTTTATAAACCTCCCTACAATTACAAGAAGGTGCTCTTATATTTTTTGAGAAAATTATGGGCTGAATTTATTTTGGGTTTGCATGTCAACTACTTTGATGTAGGTGAGTTCCAGGGGGTGGGTCGAGGATTCAAATAGGACCGAGAGCATGCCAGATGTGATCCCATGTTAGGTCATCATCCCCTAGGTGAAGGTATCACCCCCCTTCCCAACATCCTTCTATTATAGAAAGCTTGCAACAAGTACAACGAGTTATTTCATCATTGACCCAAATCCTAGTGCAACATGGAAACTTTGTTTCACTATCTGAGTAGGAGGTGCCTGTCGAGGACATTAATAGAGGGGTCAGAGCTTCACCCTGCACAACAAAGTTTAGTGAGGAAAGGGCGCATGGACATAACAATAGTCCATGTGAATGTCATAGATGCACGTGTTGCGAGAAGATCTGGTATGGGCCTATGGAGGCCAGTGGACAACATAGCTTCATGGAGGAGGTTAGTATCTTAACCATCACTATGGTCTTCATCATTATATATTTATTTTCTGTCATGTGTATTTATACCAATATTTTATTGTATGTTTTTTTACAGTTATGTTCGTGTAGGAGACCCTCTATCACCATGGATGCATCAGTGTCTATCTCAACCACTGATGCAACAATAGAGGCAACCTGCTCATTGGGTGTACCCCATACATTGGTATGTGTCACATTTGATAAATTCACCATAGTCATTTACTTATTTTATATAATCCTCAAATTTTTAATGTTCTTGTGTTTCTACTGGATGTGGGACCAGACAATGCCAGGGAATGTCCATCTGGGATGGAAAAGTTACATGTATCATAGATATCATGTGTAGAGTTAAATATCATTTTAGCCTCAAATTTGTTGTGTTTACGTTTTTGAATTTTACTATTTGGTACTAATAGTTCAATATTATTAATATGTATGCAGACTGTAGACATATTCTCTAGTTATAGTATTACTGCACTCCCCGGGCACCTGGGTTCTTCTTCTGGGTTAGCTTTCTCCAATCCAAGGGATTTTTCATCTCTTTTACAAGATGTGGGTTTCCATCACTACCCACCCCCAACATCTATATTATTTCATGCATCATTAGCAGATTCACTCGTAGGCCACCCATCCACACCACCTCTTCCATCGCACCCATCCACAATGGATGCTCCCGTATGGCACCCCCCCCACCATTTCCATCAGCCCCATCCATTGACGCTTCCACTGTAGAGGTTTCCTCAGAGCAGGTTGTATAGTCAAGCGCTCCACTTGTCAGCGACTCTCCATCGAAGCCTGAGATATTCACGGTGAGATGATATTCACGGTGAGATAATGTGTTGTTATTTTTTTTATGTATCATGAATTTGATTTTACAGATTTGTGTAATGTTTTATTTCTTGTGAATGTGAAACAACCAATAAAATGATCGTGAAGATTTGAACTGAACTAGACATCCATCTCACCATATCCAATGTCGATAGAATCTGATCCCATGTTCTTTCAATGAATCATAAAATTTATCAAAACAATGTTGTACATAATGTGTATCGTGTGCTTGATCATCACTTATATAAAAGTGATATTCTTTAATAAGATGTGGATTTTCATTGGTGCTTTCTATGTTATCAACAATCTATTGAACATTTCTATATAGAACGTGGAAAAATATAGTGACTTGATTAGAATGATAATATTCACTCTATATTTCTTTTTGTGAAACAAATGTGTAATTCTTTGCAAAATCAACCACAGACAAAATTGTCCCTGGTGAAAACACTTCACGAGATTGTTTAAATTGTAGATCTTTCCATCGAGATCTATGTGAATGCTTGATGTATTTATAAATTTCTTCCTCAAATGTTTTCAAAAAAACTATTACATAGATTTTATCTACTTTCAAATCAATCCTTTTGGAAATAACATTTGAAGAATGTGGAGCCATGTTGCTGATATATTCACATCTCTTCCAATTGACTGTTATATTAGACAATGATTGATCATTTATGTCAATAGGATAATTTGAGTGAAACAAACTTAGATTTCTACAACGATCACATTTCTTTCCACAACCACATTTAGTTTGGTAAAATAATTCATCACCTTCTCTTTCACATAGAAATTCAGATAGAAAAAAACGTAATATGAAAGGAAGAGGTGAACTTGGCCATAAAGTTTTACCAAAATCAAGAAACGTGTCATAATATAACTCAAATTCCACATGGTAATGACAACAACAAGTGCCACGAATATTGATGGGTCTAACAAACCATGGTTTTTGTTGCACAAATATATTGATGGAAATTTCAACTTCTTTGTGCCATTCTTTGAACTTATTGAACAATTCTACTTGTGTCAATGGCAAGATATGTTTTGCATGTTCTTCATATTGTTTTTGTGCTAGTCTTCGTCGCAACACATCCCTTGTATGTGGTGAAACACGAGATTTTGTCAACCAAAAATTATGGGCCATTTCTTTAACATTTTTAGCAAGTTTATCTTTGTAGGGTTGTCTAGAAATAACTGTCCAACAAGCAAGTTCATCATTTGCATCTATTTGCAATCGAAATTTTCTATGTTTGTACAATGTTTTTCTTGAGGTTCCCGTCGATTTTTCCATGTGTTGTGTCAAACGATATTTAAATTTCTAGATGAATCAACTTTTGTTTGTATCACTCTACATGCAACACCGACATCTTTTTTTCGATATTTTCCAAAAGCTTTTAATACACTAGTTATATTGTCAAAGATATTTTGTTTCACCTTTGTATCTTTTGTCGACTTTTGAATACCCAATAATGATGTAGCTTCTTTTAAATTTCTTAACTTTATTACACAGAGAAAAAGTTGAGTTTGTACTGTTACTAATTCATCTTTGAAAAAAGTGTTATACATATTCTTAACACAATATCTTATATAATTCTTAGCGTCTTTCTTCCCAAATTTGTTAGTATCAACATTTTCTAATATTTCATCATCAATGTTGGTAGATTCTCCTGCATATTTCAATTTAAAGTTTATATTAAAAAACAAAACCCAAACATAAATTCACTAAACTATATAAAAGTATTCATCTTATATTATCTAGATTTGTGTACATACCTATATGTGATTCGACTTCTACTTCAATTTCAGTTTCAATGACTTCATCGATGTTATGAGACAAATTTATTTATGTTTTTTGAAAAACATCAAATCCACATTACAATGAATTTTGTTTTAAACAATAATTTAAATAAATGAATTTTATACTTTTAATATAAACAATACGTACATGCATACCTGGTTGGACTTCTTCTTGTTGAAATCTCTATTTACATCATCATCATTTATTTCTTCAATATTTTCATGTTCTCGTTTATTTCTCCAATAATGCCATTTCATTTTTTCGTTATGGCGAGTTTCATCTCGAGTGCGAACAAATTTTCTCTTGCGCCCACTTTTGTTTCCCATGAGTATAGTTATCTGTAAAAAAAATTAAAAGATTCATCATTTCATAATAGTTTCAGAAAAACTTCATTATCACAAAAATTATTCAAATAATATCAAGAATTTTATAAGAAATGTTTAAAAAAAGTTAAAAAAAAATCCCTTTGATATGATAAAAAATTTCTTATGAAATCCTTCACCTTGAAAAAATGTTCAACAAATCCTTCCCCTTGAAAATAATGTTCAAGTAAGTTTTCACCTTGAAAAAATGTTAAACAACGCCTTCAATATATAAATTTTTACTCCTATAAAAATTTGAACTTCAAAAAGAGATTTTTTTTTTCCATTCAAAACATCAACCACCTTGTTCAAAACAATGAAAAACGATCCTTCAAGTAGCAAAAAAGATGATTCAAACTTTTTCTTAGGGGCTCCACATATGAAAAACTATGAAATGAGCGAGTGAATTATGTAAAATACGTTCGGTCGAAAGTGTATTTATATGATTTGACGCCAATTGAAACAAAATGACACATCCCTTAATTTTTTCCTGGTCAAAATAATTCTCTCACCAACCTTTCGATCGAAAAAACTACTTTTCGGCCGAAAAGTGAGGAATCTATTTATTTTTCACGGATTTCGTTAAAAATATATATTTCAGCTGAAAAAAATACTTTTCGGTCAAAGATTGTTGAAGTTGGAATTTCCTTGAGACTAGTCATGGAAAAGGCGAGAAAGACGGTGCAAAGTCATGCGTAAAATGATCACTTCGAAAGTATCAAATGAACCATCATGCCAATCGATTTGAATCCGTTGATCAAGTTTTTGAATGGTGCGAACGGACGCTAATCCATGAAAATAATCCATCAGGGAATGTTCGTAGGTGTGTGTATATATGTGTTACACATGTACACATGATATTTTTATTCACATGGTCAAATTTATATGATATTTAATCATGTTCTTGATAGATTTCAAGTTAACAAGTTCTTGTGTTGTGCATGTTTTTTTGGTATATTGGAAACCAAGATGTAAATAGATCAATCCCATATGAGGTCAGTACAATACATGGGACGCAAAAAGTGCATTCATTTAAAACAAAACACTATCAAAATGTGTTTTCATTTAATAGAAGAAATGAATCTTGTTTTTGTTCAGTTTGCATAGAGGACACAAAATCCATAGAGATTTGAGAAAATGAAAATGCAAAATATGTTAAACCTTAGAGACATATCGAACTTAATATAAAAGGGAAAATTCCACTTGCAAGCTAAGAGGATATGGAATGATATAAAACTATAGTGTCAATTGATGGTGACATAGTTTCTAATCTTCTTAGAGAAGGTAATTTATGTTTCAGTTGTTTGAAAATATATTTGTTAAATATTTAAACAACGTGTAGATGTACTTGTGAGTTGGATATATAAAATTTATATATAGTAGATGAGTTTAATGGCACATGCATATGTTCTAATCTAACAAGAACTATGTGTTGGGGCATATCGAATTATTTCCAGGAGATGTCTTTGTCATGGTTGCACCTGTAAACAACATTGAAAACATGAAATATTATTTGATGCGATTAATAGAAGGAAATATGAGGTTATTAAAAGATTTTGATGATAACGGTTTTATATATGAAAGATGATCCATCATATTGAAAGACTATTTTTTTCAAGAAACCCATCAACGGATAGTCATGTTCACTTTCAAGACTACCAACCGGATTTCATAAGTTGTCAATATAGTCATTTGGTATGTGTAATGCGCATAAATTTAATAGAGGTTCAATCAAGGGAAAAACAAAATTAGAAAATGGAAAATGTCAAAATCCAATCTTGAATGAATAATTGAAGATGCCATACCATTATGATTTCTTTAAACAAATCACATATATTCCATAATTTTTTATTTTACATTGAAATTACACGTATTTATGGATATATAGGATTCTATAATCATCTTGTTTAGTTTACTTTGTGTTCCATTCAAATAAGGAACTATATTTTTGATTAATTGTAAAGTTTACTGAGCTTTATTTACAATTTTGTTCATAAAACTAGATCTAAATTGGTCAATTCAAAATTATTAAATATTCAGGTCCGCATATGTCCTCCGGACCACTTAAGGGATGAGACAACATGCTCTAGATTTTGTAGTCATGCCTTGAATTTGATCTTGTTTGTTTTTTAATACCATGTTCATTCGAGTAAGGTGAGTTTTAACGAAATGTTTGTCATGTACTTCTTTATTAAACACATTTTCACACATACAAATAGATCTCAATTATAATTTATGTCTGAGTTTAAAGGGTTTAAAGGATCTCATATATTTCAAAATATGAGATTGCAAAAGCTACAAAGAAGCTTCAAAACTATGATGACTCTTGTGATTTTTTTTTTATATTTTTGATACATTTTAAATGTCAAATGCAATTTGTGATATTTCATATCCCACTCAATTATAAACTTGCATATAAGTTTAATGAATATTTAGACAAAAATCAAAGATAACCATGAAGCATAATCCCTACTTACAACAATTCGAAGTACCAATCACTTATAAAATGAAAAAATTGATCATCATTGTATTTATCCCACCACATGATAGATATCGAGAACATCATACTTGGGTGTTGTAGATATATTGTATTAAATAGAATGTAATCATTATGATATACACAAGACATAGCCCATAAATATGTTGCATATGCAATATTGAGTGAACAACATTTTCAAAAACTTGTGTATTAGGTTAAGATTAGAAAAAATGAGTTTTATGATTAATATAGTATTCCTTTGTATATAAAAAACACATTTTTGGAATATAAAATATATATAGAATAGAACATAAAGTTATCACATCCAATGAGTGAATGAGGTATGCTCTTCTTAGTTATTTATGATCCTTGGCTATTTTTTTTTATCTTTGAACGTCCCAAGCCACCTTATATATGACCCGAGGAAGTCCCTCTTGGAAGTAACTAGTAAGTAAGGTGAATTATTTTTCTCTA
>JZKD02S2125836.1:760102-783079 GCA_000966675.3 Picea glauca
AAGCCATCGTTGACATAGATCTCTTCATACTTGGAATAAAAAAAAGAAAAAAAAGAAAAGAAAAGAAAAGAAAAGATCAAACTTTAAATTTAAACATTTTAAATAAAATATATGTACAAATTTTAAATAAAATGCACACACAACATTTTATATAAATAAAACAAACTATGCTTTTAACGAAAAATTGACATACCGAATGTGTTGAAGTTTCATCTTCAAACATCCATGCTCTTTTTCCACCAAGAATGGAAACATCATTATAACAATAAAAAGAAAAACCAATAACACATATTAGCATATACTTTATTAGCAAATATTTTAAAGATATTTAACTTTATTAAATAAGTAATAAGAAAGAATAACATACCCAAGTAGATCATCAAGAATAACATAACCATGTGAGCAAGAATAACATACCCAACCAGAGTGTAACATCCTACTCTTGCGTGCACTGAGCAAACTTATTCTTTGAGGACACTTGCTTGCAAGTGATCCAGATTATTATACTATTGGCCATTGATTATGATTATGAGGCATTATAGATGTGATTATATGTTATTTTGTTGTATTGAATTAGACAAGTGCTACTGACTCTATTCTCTTGAGTGTGCAGGATTTGGACCTCGAGGATGCTGAGGCATCGATGAAACCCTAGGACTTTGGATCAAGTCAGGGAGTGGACTATTGGGGTTTCATTGTTGTATATATGACATATGTGCATCTCATTAGATGTTATGATTATGGATTTGATTTCTTACATGATTTGTTGATGATGCAAGATGATGATAGCTTGTCGACTAGACTCACATGTGGAGTAGATGGGTTATGCATGACTACCAGATATGTTGAGTGAGAGGTGTGGAAAACAACCCTACCACAGCCTACTAGCACTCCTGCCATGGCTCGAACTGTAGGTTAACGATTACCTAGTTCGAGAAGACCCACGATGTTGTGAGGGAAGACTGCGACAACCACTCACGATGATTCTAAGGGGCATGCAATAAGGTAGGGGCCTTATTCCTTGGAGGCCCTTAGTCTCCCATAAGATCATTTGACGGATTATTGACTCCAGGGATTTTTGATGTCTACCAAGTCAGTCAAGAGGCGAGTGGCACCCTTGGAGCACTAAGTGTTTTCTGAAGAGTATGTCGCACAAGAAAAATTGAATGAGGCGAGTGGCACCCTTGGAGCATGTAGTGGGTCCTGAAGGGCACATCGTGCAAGGAAAACAAAATGAGGCGAGTGGCACCCTTGGAGAACCTAATGTGTCCAGAAGGGCACGTCGCATTGTTAACTAATAAGTGATTAAACCTAGTTGGCCTTAGAACGAATAATGTGATAAGAAATATTTAAAAACAATTTTCCCTAATAAAATGTCACCCAACCTAGGAAAATAAAATCTAGGTCTAAGTGATACTTGTGGTAAAAAAAATAAAAATTAAATTAAATTAAATTAGATTACTTTGACAGATTAAAATTTTAAAAGAAAATTGATTGTTTGTTACATGTGCTAACTAAATTTTTATCTGAAAAGAAAAAGGGGAAAGAGGGTAAAGTCTACACTTTCTAATTCGAGTTTCAGATAAAAAGGGAAAGGGGGAAATTTAAAAGAATTATGAAACTAAGGAAAAAGGGGGAAACATAAAGAGAAAGTGAAACATAAGGGAAAAGTAAAATGACTAACTTAGCAAGAAATGTTGTCTTTAAGAACTTTCTAAATTGAACTCAACTAGTAAATTAGAAAGGGGGTAAGTCATTAAAATGTGTAAGGGAATATGGGGACACCTAGGAGCGATTCTAGGAATGCCTTTAGGTGGGTGAGGGAAATTGGGGTAATTAAATAATTAATGAATTTAATTTCTGGTGCAACGAAGGGAATGGATGACACATGTACTGGAGGATTTTTCTAAATTAAATTATTTAACTTTAAATTAAATGGGAATTTGGGAAAGAAAGGACTTAGAAACTCTATATAAAAGAGGGAGGAGGAGGAGGATGGATCTCTTCTTTTATGCATAATGTTATGCTTTCGGATTTTAGACTTGACTGACTTATCTTGTGCGATTTGGGATAACCATCTTGGTGAGGAGTGGTAGCTCGGCCTTATGAGACCAGATGAGAGCTATATTTTCTCTAGTTTAGTGTGTGTGGCCCCTTTGCATATCGAGGGGCTAAGGGGGAAGAAGGGTACCCCTAGCGTTCGCTGGGAGGTACCAGTGAAGTCTCATTAGTCGACAAGCGAGAGCTGCACGGAGCGTGCAGGACAATGTCTCGGAGCCGTCACCTTGGGCTATGATACGCTTGCTTTTATTCTGCATGGTAGATTATTATTGAACTTACGCTTTCAATTCTGTACTTTTAACTGTGTAAGGAAGGTGTTTGACTTAGCATTTTAATTGAGAGCTTAATTTTCCCCATATCCTTAAGCTCACTATTTGATTGGATTCCCTTGGCATTCGATCCCTGAATGTTGTGACTGTCCTATTGGTTTTATGTATTTCTTGTGAAGAGTTGTTCCTTTTACTTCGTCCTCATCCCTAGTTCATCAGTCCATGCCTAAGGAGTCGACTAGGATCCAAATCGACAGTCGTCACTTCGGTGCATAGCGACCTATAGATTCTAATGCCCTGTTTTTTTGTGGATGGATGATGAATGAAGTATGTGCTGCCCAGTCGTCTACCTCTGTTGATTGTTCTTGGTTGATTGATGGTCATTGCGCCTTCTTGTGTTTGATTACCTCTATGTGTTGTTCATCCTTCTTCTCTGCGATTTTAATGACAATGTTTCTTATTAGATTGGGACTGCATTTTTATTTTATTTTATTTCCACTTGAATGTCAGCATTTTATTTGGATCTTCTTGTGTTTTTTTTTGTGGGCTGTGAGTACCGAGAATTTTTATTGTCTGGGATTTATCACATTTTAATGGAAAATGACTCTGCGATTTCCTTTGACCACGATTTGTATTAAACCCAACTCTTTAATTCTTGGGTGTTTTGTTCCATTATCCGGGCATTCTCCATGACAAACCACAACGTTTTTCTTTTCTTAAATGGATTGTTGTGTTCTTAATACATTTTATGGCATTTACCTCTATGTGCCAATGATTTCAATCACGATTTTTCTCCTAGCTTACTCCAACAATCAATTCATTTTTCTGGGCATTATGCCCATCTTCCAATCTCGATTTTCTTGGAAATATGACTCGCGACCTTACACTTATCTTATTACATAGTCACTTCATTTATTACCTATGGGTTCATGGATTTAAATGACATCTTTCACATTTTTTTTGGTGTCTGCGATTTAATTGTGTGTACCTGCATTTTTATGAGTTCGTTTTACCCATCTCTTACTCAACCATGAAAATTACCTGCGTTCTCCTTGATCCATGATTTCCAACGAACTCGTGGCAGTGTTACCTACGTTTCTTGAACCTTGAATATGAGGATTTCCATTCTGGTGTTGCCTACGTTTTTATTTGAATGTCAGCGAATTCTCCCACTAACTCTTAACTGTGTATCAATGATAATGACTGCATTTATTTACAGTTGTGAGAAGATGCATTTTAACTGTTGTGAGGTAAGTTTTTTTTAATTATACCTGCGATTTTAGGTGACAGCGATGTCTCATCCTTTTCTCCCTTTAAACAACAATAACTATTGGTACCTTGATATGTATGCTGATAGTGCATTGTAGACAACGGAATTATAGATGATAGCGTTATTAAATAGCATTATGTTAGATGACGAATATTCTGTTGTAAAGACATTGATATATATAGGGACAACAATCTGGCTATGGCTTGTTAAGAGACAACATGTGTACCACTATTTAGTCTGTGTTTTTAGCACTTGAATACTGGAAACGGTTTTAAATAAGAATTATGTTGGCGTATTGAAATAACATTTTTACATAGTCAACAAATTTAGGTTCATGCTCTATATTTACCCTGTACTTTAGTTACAACAATTAACATTTATGACAACTTCATTTTATTATTAGATATTATTATTGACATTCTTTAATACTATCTTGACAACGATTTTAGATATTCCTTAATTTTATTGGCATTCTTTAGTGCTATCATGTCAGCGATTCGTAGTCTTATGAATTTATTGTATCCCAGGCTATCTGTGAAGATCTGTAATGTTATGACAGTTTGATTATGTTGTGAGTAAATGTCGGTACTCAACGCTTTTAATTATTATTGAAAGTCTTGTCTATGTTTGACTGTTACGATAGCTACTGACAACACTTTTCTTATGAGTAATTGTGTAATAATAAGGCAGCACAATAGTTTTATTGACAACTTTTGTACTTGACTGCTAAGAAACATTTTTTCAATATTTTATTGACAACAATAGATTAAACTGATGGCCAATGATTTATTTTGTTTCTAGAGAAGAACAACTTCACTTAAACCTTCTCATTGGAAACTTTTAATTCAACCCCCTTTTTACACTTAAATGACTTAAATAATTTACCTGTTTGAGTAAATTGTGATCTGGGAAGAAAATAGAATTAGATTGTTACAAGAAATAATAATTATTGATATTAAAAGATGTAAAAGTTTTAGGGTTTATTGATTTTTATTAAACGTAATAGGATTATATTTTGTTGGGCAGAGGTGAAATGGTGGGTTAATAGGGCTTCTAGACATAAAGGTTGTAGGCATAATGGTTGATTATCTTGCGCAAGATTAATGGAAGAGAGTTTAGTAGATGTATCAACTAAAACCTTTAATAGCCTTTATTTATTTGGCAGCTATTTGCCTTGCGCCTTAGGTCAAGCTGGAAGGGTGTCTGGTCTTGACGATACACCACATGTTGCCTTGTAGGAAACAAGAATCCTCTGATGTTTCACGCAATTTAATTTGAGTGTTAGCATGCGTCTTGTTGATCTGTTGCTTGGGGTGTGGGTGTAGTCCTCTTGTCCATAACTCGACTCCTGGCGAGTTGGATTCATCTGGAGTCCTTGGTCCAGATAGGTTAGGTAGCGCCAGGTTTATCGCTGCACCTATCACCTGGGGATGTCCCGAGTCCCGATGAGGGGATCATGGTGCACCCTATTGGATAGAGGTGAATGATAACTTGGTCGGAGTTCGTGCCGTCCGTGTGAGTGTTGTTGATCGTTGTAAGTTTTCTCTTGGCACATGGGTTGAACACCTTCATGCATTGGGTTGCATGCCATCAAGGTTCTAGTTAACCAACCATCGAGGCTGTTGTGTTAGGATGGGGATGTTGTCCCTTAGCTTGTAGGTGTGGTCATGTTTGTGTCGGGCGGGTAGTCATTTCTCCTTATTGTTTAATGCATGTTTCTCCATTTGCTCTTGTGCTAGTGCGTGGAGTCATAGTTGTCTTTTTCCTTTTCTGCGGGCGTGGTGATCATTGTTAGATGTGTTGTTTAGCTGGAATCATTGTTGTTGTCCTGTTTAAAATAAAATAAAATATTGCACTTTTTGCTTCACTTGTTGTCATAATGAAGGGGTCATATCATATGGTATCAGAGCAGGTTCAACCCGCGACTTGGGATCACTACATATTTTGTTGATATGATATTTGATTATAATGTTGCTAATTAAGTTGACTTGTACTCATGCAGGTAATCATGGTTAGAGGACACCGTAGAGGGAGACGACGGGGTGTTGGGGGAGGAGGCACGATGCCTCCAGTAGCATCCATGCCTGAAGGGTCTAACCCCGAAGGAGACAAACAGGTTGTTGGGTAGGAGAAGATAGCGGTGGGTGATGTGGTTGGGTTGATGAGGTAGTTTCAGTGCATTTTTGAGGCACTAATCATACATTTGGACAAAGAGGAGGCCAGGGCATCAACACCCCCTGAGGGTCCACCGTGCACTCCGGTTGGTACTGGTAGCATTCACCACGAACTCGAGAAGGTAAAATTTCCTGATTTCTTTGGTGCCTCGGATGCCGCAGCCACCGATGCATGGTTGGAGAATATGGCAATGTGATTTTCACTTCACGACTATACCTCCAACATGAAGGTTTGCATGGCAGTCTTTCAACTAAAGGGGAGCGCTCTTATTTGGTGGAAGATGCTCTTACCACAATTGAACATGACCGTTGAAGACATGTCATGGGAATTGTTTGAGGAATGGTTCCGAGAGAGGTACCTATCAGAGGAATTCATTGAGTGTCAGCTCAATGAGTTCAATGCCTTACGATAGGGAGACCGTACGGTGCCCATTTTATGGAGTTGCTTCGATATGCTCTACATCTTAATATTGATAAACTTAAGGTCAATAGGTTCTTGTTTGGCCTTAATGTCAACACATGTGCAAAGGTTAGGATTCTAATGCCTCGGACCTTGCATGATGTCATCTAAAAGGCCCTCATAGTAGAGGAGGAGCTTATCAGCGGGGGTTTGAGCAGGACTCCAGCAAGACCAGTAGGGATGGTGTCATCTGGTGTGTAGCAACATCAGACACCAGCTAGACATATGCTAGGGTATCATGGCTTCCAGAGAAGATTCGCTTTCACTACACCTCAATGACCAATGCCTCAACAACAGACACCTTATCGGGGACCACATCATCAACAACAATGTCGACCACAGCAGCCGCAGTTTAGGCCTGTTCAGCAGAACAAACCAAGATTCTAGGTCGGTTGGTCATCAACCTCTAGTTTAGGCACCAAGAGTGTTGGACCAAAGAAGGGGTGTTGGACATGTGGGGAACCACACTACCAACACAACTTCCCAGTGGAGAGGACTAGAGCTTTTGGATCAGCCGAACCCACTACCGTGGGATATTTGGGTAGGGCCCATTGGATTCATGCAACGGTGAATAATAGCCAGGCATAGCACCAGTCGACTGTGCTCGAGACGTCAGGTACCGTCGCTGACTAGACCCTTAGTATTTTGATAGATCCCAATGCTACTGAGAGTTTCATTTCTAGTGTAGTGATAAAAAGGATTAAGGTAAAGACACTCAAATAGGATGAGTTTATATTTGTAGAGATGGCTTCGAGAGACAAATAGAAGGTTAGAGGAAAGGTTACATGTTTTACCATTAACGTGGGAGGTTTTATCACCAGGGCCAACCTGTACGTCACAATCTTAGGATCTTATGACATCATGATCAAAATGGACTGGTTGGAATTGCATGAGGTGATACTCAACTGTAAGACGAGACGATTGAGATTGGTCATTGATGAGGGACAAAGATGTGTTATTGTAGGTTGGAACTAGGGAGTTTCTTTGAGGTTTATCTCTTCCTTACATTTATGGAAGAGCATGCGCAAGGGATGTAAGGTTTATGCGATCCTTGCGTTAAACGAAAAGGGAGTAGTAGAAGGTCTAGAACACCTTTCAGTGGTGAGAGAGTTTATGGATGTCTTCCAGGAGGAGTTACCTAGGATGCCACCGGAGAGGGAATTGGAATTTACCATAGAACTAAAACCGAGGACTGAACTTGTAGAGAGAACTCCTTATCGTATGTCAACCCCAAAATTACAGGAGTTGAGAATGCAACTGAAGGATTTGTTGGACCTAGTACTTATACGTCCAAGTGTGTCACCGTGGCGTGCGCCTGTTATTTTCATACGAAAAAAGGATGGGTCGTGGAGACTCTGCATTGACTACCGTTAATTGAACAAGGCAACGATCAAGAATCAATATCCATTTCCAAGGATTGATTATCTATTCGATCAGATGAAGGGTGCAACAGTGTTTTCAAAGTTCGATTTCTGATGAGGGTATCACCAGTTATGGATCAAGGAGGATGAATCCCCTAATACCGCCTTTAAGACGAGGTTTGGACATTACGGGTTTACTGTTTTTCTGTTTGGACTGACAAACACCCCAGGGATATTTATAAGTTTGATGAACAGGGTGTTCCGTGAGTACTTGGACAAGTTAATCCAAGTATTCATTGACGATATTTTGATTTAATATTAGACGATGGAGGAGCATGAAAAGCACTTGCACTTGGTACTACAATGTCTGGTAGAGAACAAATTGTATGGGAAATTGTCCAAATGCTCGTTTTATCAATCGAAGATTCACTACTTAGCGCATGTCATCTCCGGTGAAGGTATCACCATGGATCCAACAAAGTTAGAGGCTATTATGGAATGGCCTGCGCCGATGAATGTCCCGTAAGTGCGTAGCTTCATAGATTTAGAAGGATGCTATCGATGGTTAGTCGAGGGATTTTCTAAAATACAAAATCTGATCATGGAATTGCAGAAGAAGAACAAGAAGTTTGTTTGGACCGAGAAATGCACAGAATCATTTTGGAGGCTCAAGGAGATATTGACAATGGCACTGATACTAAAGGTCCCTGACATGGACGTGGACTTCTTGGTATGCACTGACGTATCCAAGGAAATCTTAGGCAGAGTCTTGATGCAAGACGGCCGAGTGATCGCTTACATCTCGAGGAAACTAAGAAGGCATGAGGAGAACTATGTGACGCATTATTTGGAGTTGTTAACCATTGTATATGCCTTGAAGATTTGGAGACACTACCTTGTTGGATGAAAATTTGAACTAAATATAGACCACTATGGACTACAACACATATTTATGCAAAGCGACCTGAACGCGTGACAACTGCGTTGGTTGGAATAGCTTAGTGAGTATGATTTCGATATTAGTTACATAAAGGGAACAATGAACCGAGTGGTGAATGCATTGAGTCGGAGACCACACATATTTTTGGTGTTGCCTCTTCAGACGAATCTACATAAAACAATTCTAGATTTAGAGTGTGACAATGATTGGTACAAAGAGGTCGAGGATTTTATCAGACAAAACACAATGATGGTACCAAGATTTGAAGGATTTACGTTTGACGACGATGGATTATTGCGGTTTAAAAATCAGATTTGCGTACCACCGAACAACGAGTTGAGGATTTTGATCCTAAACGAGGCTCACAGAGCAGTGTACATGGTCCACCTAGTAGTCACGAAGATGAGGGTGGAACTTAAACCTTTATTCTTCTGGAAGGGAATGAAGGAAGACATAGTCAACTATGTGGCTAGATGTCTAGAATGTCAGTAAGTAAAGGATGAACATAGACATCCAACAAGATTAATACAACCACATGCTATTCTGGAGTCGAAATGGGAGGTCATTTCAATTAATTGCATCATTGGATTTCCACTGACGACAAGGAGACACGACTTGATTTTTGTGGTAGTCGACACTCTGACGAAGACTGCTCATTTTATTCCTGTGCGTACAACGTATCAAGCACCTGACATAGTTAGAGTTTTCATCAATGATATTGTGAGGCTGCATGGTGTGCGTAAGAGGATTATATCCGATCGAGGATCGATGTTTATCGAATGATTTTGGACTAGTTTCCAACAGGCCTTGGGAACTGAAATTAACTTTAGTATTGCGTATCACCTAGAGAATGATGGGCAGACCAAATGAACAAACCAGATCTTGGAAGACATGTTGTGCATGTACGTGATGGACCAACAAAATAATTGGGAAGCATTATTTCCACTGGTAGAATTCGCTTATAACAACAACTACCAAAGCACCATTAAGATGTCGCCTTTTGAGTTCCTTTATGGGCGGTCGTGTCAAATGCCTTTGAGTTGGGATAGGATTGAGGATAGGGTCCTGGTGGGACTAGAAGCGATCCAAGAAATGGAAGAGAAAATGAAAATAATAAGACAAAGGATCAAAGAAGCACATGATCGAAAGAAGAGTTATGACGATGTGCACTGTGTAGACTGTAGTTACGAAGTTGGCGTTCGAGTCTTCTTGCGGGTAAAACCGCATAAGAGTTCAATCAAGTTTGGAAAGGGAGATAAAATATCTCCTAGGTTCATGGGAACTTTCTAGATTGTGGAGAGAAAGGGGCCCATGGCCTATCTACTAGCCTTTCTTAATTCTTTGAGGCGTATGCATGATGTTTTTCATTTATCGGTTTTGAGACATTATATTAGTGATCCTACACATGTTATTGACATGAGTTCCTTGCAGGTATCGGATGAGGGGGCGCTCATGGCTGATCTAATCCACATTTTGGATCATTGCATTCGAAAACTATGATGTCGAACGGTAGATCAGGTCAAGGTCCAGTGGGACAACTATAGTCCACACTCAGCGACATGGGAGGACGCATATGATATGCACCAACAGTTTCCATTTTTGTATGATAGATAGAATTATGACACTATGATACACATTATTTCGACACTTATATACTGTGAAACTTCGAGACGAAGTTTATACCAAGAGGGGGTGTATGTAACATCCCGCTCTTGTGCGCACTGAGTGAACGTATTCTTTGAGGACACTTGCTTGCAAGTGATCTGGATTATTATACTATTGGTCGTTGATTATGATTATGAGGCATTATGGATGTGATTATATGTTATTTTGTTCTATTCATTTAGATAGGTGCTATTGAATCGGTTCTCCTGAGTGTGCAGGATTTGGACCTCGAGGATGTTGAGGCTTCAATGACACCCTTGGACACTGGATCGAGTCAGGGAGTGGACTATTGGGGTTTGATTATTGTATATATGACCTATGTGCATTTGATTAGATGTTATGATTATGGATTTTATTTATGACATGATTAATTGATGATGTAGTTTGACGATAGATTTCTGACCAGAATCGCATGTGGAGTAGAGGGGTCATGAAAAACTACCAGATACGTTGAGGGAGAGGTGTGGACAACAACCCTCCCACAACCTACTAGAACCCCCGTCGTGGCTCGAACTGTAGGCTAACGATTACCTAGTTCGAGAATACCCATGATGTCGCAAGGGAAGACTGCAACAGTCACTGATGATGATTCTAAGGGGAACGCAATAAAGCAGGGGCCTTATTCCTTAGAGGCCCTTAGTCTCCCACAAGATCACCTGATGGAGTATTGACTCTAGGGGTTTTTGATGTCTACCAAGTCAGTCAAGAGGTGAGTGGCACCCTGGAACATGTATTGCGTCCTGAAGGGCACATCACACAAGAAAAATGGAATGAGACGAGTGGCACTCTTAGAGAACATAGTGCATCCTGAAGGGCACGTCGTGCAAGGGAAACAAAATGAGGCAAGTGGCACCCTTGGAGCACCTAGTGCATCCTGAAGGGCACACCATGTTTTTAACTAATAAGTGATTAAAACTAGATGGCCTTAGAACGAATAATGTGATAAGAAAGATTTAAAAACAATTTTCCCTAATAAAATGTCGCCCAGCCTTGGAAAATAAAATCTAGGTCTAAGTGATACTTGTGGTTAATAAAAATAAAAAATAAAAAAATCAAATTACTTTGAGAGATTAAAATTTTGAAAGAAAATTGATTGTCTGTTACATGTGATCATTAAAAGTTTTAACTAAAAATAAAAAGGGGACAAAAATAGTAAAGTCTACACTTGCTAATTTGAGTTTCAGATAAAAAGGGAAAGAGGGAAATCTAAAAGAATAAGGAAACTAAGGAAAAAGGGGGAAACATAAAGAGAAACGGAAACATAAGGAAAAATTAGAATGACTAACTTAGCAGGAAATCTTTCCTTTAAGAACTTTCTAAATTGAACTCAACTAGTAAATTAGTAAGGGAGTAAGTCATTAAAATGTGTAAGGGAATATGGGGACACCCAGGAGCAATTCTAGGAATTCTTTTAGATGGGTGAGGGAAATAGGGGTAATTAAATAATTAATGAATTTAATTTCTGGTGCAATGAAGGGGATGGGTGACACATGTATGGGGAGGATTTTTCTTAATTAAATGATTGAACTTTAAATTAAATGGGAATTTGGGAAATAAAGGACTGAGTAACTCTATATAAAGGAGGTAGGAGGAGGAGGATGGATGCCTTATTTTATGTGTAACATTATGATGTCGGAGTTTAGACTTGACTAAATTATCTTACAGGAGTTAGGATACCCAGCTTGGTGAGGAGTGGTAGCTTGATATTGTGAGGCGATTTGGGAGACAGTTGTTCTTTGGTTTAGTGTGCGTGGCCCCTTTGCAGCTCGGGGTCTAAGGGGGAAGAAGAGTACCCCTAGAGTTGGCTGGGAGGTATCGATGAAGTATCATCAGTCAGCAAGCGGGAGCTTCACAGAGCGCGCGGGACAATGACTCAGAGCTATCACCTTGGGCTATAGTATGCTTTCTTTTATTCTGCATGGTAGATTATTATTGACCTTACGCTTTCATTTATGTACTTTTAGCTGTGTAAAGAAGGTGTTTGAATTAGCATTTTAATTGAGAGCTTAATTTTCCCCATAGCCTTAAGCTCACTGCTTGATTTGATTCCATTGGCATTCTATCCCTGAATGTTGTGACTGTCCTTTTGGTTTTATGGATTTGTTGTGAAGAGTTGTGCCTTTTACTTCATCCTCATCCCTAGTTCGTCAGTCCACGCCTGAGTAGTCGTTCAGGATCTGAATCGACGGTTGTCACTTCGGTGCATAGCGACCTATAGATTCTAATGCATTTCTTTTCTGTGCATGGATGATGAGCGAAGGATTTGTTGCCCATTCGTCTACCCCTATTGATTGTTCTTGGTTGATTGACAGCCATTGCACCTTCTTGCATTTGAATACCTCTGTGTGTTGTTCATCCTCCTTCTCTGCGATTTTAATCACAATGTTTCTTATTAGATTGGGACTGCATTTTTGTTTTATTTTATTTCCACTTGAATGTCATCATTTGATTTGCATTTGCGTGCATTTTTTTTTGTGTGCTACGAGTACCAGGCATTTTATTGTTTGTGATTTATCACATTTTAATGGAAAATGACTCTACAATTTCCTTTGACCACGATTTGTATTAAACCTAGCGCTTCAATGCCTGGGCATTTCATTCCATTATCTGGTCGTTCTCCATGATGAAACACAACATTTTTCTTTTCTTACCTGGATTTCTTCTTTCTCAATACATTTTATGGCATTTACCTCTGCGTGCCAATGCTTTCAACAACAATTTTTCTCCTATTTTACTTCAGTAATCAATTCATTTTTCTGGGCATTCTACCCATCTTCCAACCTCTATTTTCTTGGAAATATGACCCATGAACTTACATTTATCTTATTATACAGTCACTTCATTTATTACCTACAGGTTCATGGATTTAAATGATAGAGTTCACGTTTTTTTTTGTGTTTGCGATTTAATTGTGTGTACCTTCATTTTTATGAGTCTGTTTTACCCATCTCTTACTGAACCAAGAAAATTACCTATGTTCTCCTTGATCCATGATTTCCAGTGAACTCGTGGTAGTGTTACCTACGTTTCTTGAACCTCGAATGCCAGGATTTCCATTCTGGTGTTGCCTGCATTTTTATTTGAATGTCAGCGAATTCTCCCAATAATTCTTGACTATGTATTAATGAGAATGATTGTGTTTATTTACTGTTGTGAGAAGATGCGTTTTAACTATTGTGAGGTATGTTTTTTATTATTATACTTGTGATTTTAGGTGACACCGATGTCTCATCCTTTGCTCCCTTTAAACAACGATATCTATTGGTACCTTGATATGTATGCTGAAAGTGCATTGTAGACAACGAAAATATAGATGATAGCGTTATTAAATAACATTAAGTTAGTTCAATAAATAGCATTATGTTAGATGAGGAAGATTCTACTGTAAAGAAAGTGATATATACAGGGACACCAATCTGGTAATGGCTTGTTAAGAGATAGCGTGTGTACCACTATTTAGTCAGTGTTTTTAGCACTTGAATACTGACAACGGTTTTAAATAAGCATTATGTTGGCGTATTGAAATAGAATTTTTACATAGTCATCAAATTTAGGTTCATGCTCTATATTTACCCTCTACTTTAGTTACAATGATTAGCATTTATGACAACTTCAATTTATTTTTAGATATTATTATTAGAATTCTTTAATACTATCTTGACAACTATTTTAGATATTCTTTAATGTTATTGGTATTATAGATATTGGCATTCTTTAATGCTATCATGACAACGATTCACAGTCTTATGAATTTATTGTATCCCAGGCTATCGGTGAAGATCTGTAATGTTATGACAGTTTAATTATGTTGTCAGTGAATGTTAGTACTCAACATTTTTAATGCTTATTGACAGTCTTGTCTGTATTTGACTGTTATGATAGCTACCAACAACATTTTTCTTATGAGTAATTGTGTAATAATAAGACAACACGATAGTTGTATTGACAACTTTTGTACTTGACTTCTAAGAAAGTTTTGTTCATTATTTTATTGACAACAATAGCTTAAACTGATGGCCAATGACTTATTTTGTTTCTAGAGAAGAACAACTTCACTTAAACCTTCTCTTCGGGAACTTTTAATTCGACCCCCTTTTTACACTTAAATGACTTAACTAATTTACCCGTTTAAGTAAATTGTGATCCGGGAAGAAAATAGAATTAGATTGTTACAAGAAATAATAATTATTAATGTTAAAAGATGTAAACGTTTTAGGGTTTATTGATTTTTATTAAATGTAATAGGATTATCTTTTGTTGGGAAGAGGTGAAATGGTGGGTTAATAGGGCTTCTATACATAAAGGTTGTAGGTGTAATGGTTGATTATCTTGCGCAAGATTAATGGATGAGAGTTTAGTATATGTATCAACTAAAACCTTTAATATCCTTTAGTTATTTGGCAGTTATGCACCTTGCGCCTTAGGTTGAGCTGGAAGGGGTGTCAAGTCTTTACGGTACACCACAGATTGCCTTGTAGGAAACAATAATGCTCTGATATTTCACGCAATTTAATTTGAGTGTTATCATGCGTCTTGTCGATCTGTTGCTTGGGGTGTGGGTGTAGTCCTCTTGTCCGTAACTTGGCTCCTAGTGAGTTGGATTCATCTGGAGTCCTTGGTCCAGATAGGTTAGGTAGTGCCAGGGTTATCGCTATACCTATCAGCTGGGGACGTCCTGAGTTTTGATGAGGAGATCATGGCACGTCCTATTGGATAGAGGTGAATGATAACTTGGTTGGAGTCTGTGTCATCCGTGTGAGTGTTGTTGATCGTTGTAAGTTTTCTATTGGCGCATGGATTGAATGCCTTACTGCATTGGGTTGCACGCCATCAAGGTTCTAGTTAGCTAGTTGTCGAGGCCATTGTGTCGGGATGGGGATGTTGTCCCTTATCTTGTAGGTGTGGTCATGTTTGTGTTGGATGGGTAGTCATTTCTCCTTGTTGTTTTATGCATGTTTCACCCAGTTCCTCTTGCGCCAGTGCATGGATTCATAGTTTTATGTTTCTTGTTCTACGGGTGTGGTGCTCAGCATCAAATGTGTTGTTTAGCTAGAATCGTTGTTGTCGCCTGTTTAAAAAAAAAAAAAATGCACTTTCTGCTTTGCTTGTAGTTGTAACGAAGGGGTCGTTTCACGGAATTCCATATATCTAATATTATTGCTCTCTTTTATTATATATTTTTTGGCATTTTTTTATGAACCAAACTTACATCACGAAGTTCCCAAACTTCCAAAATACTTACTCTCCATATTAAGTATTTTTTGCATAAATATTTAATTTTCTTTTATAACCAAATGCTCTTTCAAAATTGCCTACATGATTTAAACAAAGTAAGATCATATATAACATATTTTTAAAGAGAAAATTTGTGTTCTTAGTAACCAATTTTAGTGTTCAGAGTTAGATAATATTCTGAAAATGAATTCACTTGTGTATGCAGAAAGTTCACAAACCTCCATATTTAGCCATTTTTCCAGGAAAATACTTATCTCCTCTTTATATGGTGGAATATATGTTCTCATATAATCAAATTATCTTTCAAATTAAATAACTCACAAATATCCATATTAGGCCATTCTTCCAGGAAAATACTTATCTATGAAAGTTCACAAATCTCCATAATTAGAAACCATTCTTCCAGGAAAATACTTATCTCCTTTTTTTGTGGTGGAATAGATGTTCTCATATAATCAAATTCTCTTTCAAAAATGCATGTACATCATGATCTAAAGATAAGTACTTGACCATATATAGTTATATTTTTAAAGATAAATGACGGTGTGAGATTAATAAGAAATTATTGTTCAAAGTTTATTAATACCACAAAAATGAATTCAATTAGATGTACATACAAAAAACACAAATCTGGACATATATTAAGTCATTCTTCAAAACCCATAAATCTTTTCTATTTCTACATTGGATGTATTCATATTACATATTATCAAATGCTCTTTGAAATATGTTTGCATCATGATATAAAGATAAGCGAGATCATGTGTACATAGCTTATTTGTAAATCTAGAAATTTTGGTTCGTGGTTAGTAAGAAATTAGTTAAGAGTTTGACAATACCCCAAGAAGGAATTCACTTCATTGTATGCATAAAACACAAATATCCATATTACTCCATTATTGGACAAGAAGGAAATGAATGCAATCAAAGAAAATTTAGAATCTTCCCCTTTTTTGATGTGGGATAGAGCCTATTCCTAGATAATCAAATGCACAAGTTCAAAATTCTCTGCATCATGATCTAAAGTTTAAACATAAATAAGATCATGAATAATATCATGTAAGCATATTTTTAAATCTAAATGGTTCTAGTTCACGTTCATGATCTAATATTAAATAAGATCATGTATCTAGAATATTTTTAAATCCAAGTGAATTTATTATCTTCCATCTTTCTGATGTGGGATCTAGATTATGTTCTCATATAATCAAATGCTAGATTTCAAAATTAGGTATGCATCATGATCTAAACATAAATAAGATTGAATGTACCTAGTATATTTTTAAATATAGAAAAGTTAGTTCATGCCCATAATATAAACTTAATTAAAATTGTATCTAGCATATTTTTAAATCTATAAAAGATAGTTCGTGCTTGGTAATCAACTAGTGAAGAGTTTGAAAATATACCCAAAGAAACAAGGGGAGGTTGAACCTTCCCCTTTCTTTCCCTTCAAATATATATCATTTTAGAAGATGATAAACTTATATAGGAGTTATATATATTTCAAAATGATTGATCGAAGCATTGAAAATTTATATAGACACTAGTTGAGTAAACCTTCTATGAATAGAAAGGGATTAATTAAAAATTTGATCAAACTAAACTTCAATTTTGCTACAAGTATGTATTTTAACTATTGAAAAAGTTCAATAAATTGCATCATTCAAAAAGGAAAAAAATAGAAGAGAAGTTTTGCATCATGTGCAATCTGTATTGTAACTAAAAAAATTGAAAAAAGTCAAAACAAAAATAAGCATGTTCAACACAAATAAGCTTAAACACTTATTTATAAAAATCCCATCATAAAAGAAAACTAAAACTCACAAATGTGCAATGTACATACATTTAAGCATCATCATGAATATACACATCCTTCTTAGGTATGGATGCATCCTCCTCAATCCCAATCTCCTGCATTCTCTTCTCCACATTCTCCTCAAGCACAGTCTTAGGAATTCTCTTCTCCATGTTACCCTATAACACATTTCAAATTTGTACATTTGAAAATTAAAATTATATGATTTTAACACATTAAATTGTAGTTTTAAATTTTGAAACATGTAATACATGTGATGTGCCAACCTGAATATCATCAACCACAAAAGAGGATGACATTCTCATGTTCACTTGAGTCATGGTCTTACCCACCATACCCTAAGATTCAATCAATTATATATTGTAAGAAAAAATTCTTTTAAATTAATAATTTAAATGAAATTGCAATTTTCATATATAACTAATTTTTTTCTCTACATGCAATTATACCTGTGAATTCCCACCCTCTTCAAACTCTCCCATTGAGAATTGGGACAAGCATGCCCAATTAGTGGGAGATGGGATGAGAATCTGTGAACAACACAAATAATAATTTTAGAGTTAAATGTGTTCACATTAATACAAAAACACAAATTTCATGTATATTGATTCTTCAACAAGTTGTGAAGATTGGATGACTGAATTGCTCATATATGGATATTTTTAAACACATACCCGATTCAACCCATCAAAATTTAAAATCAATGAATCAACTCCCCTATTTACTGGAGATTCATTTAACATATGACCAAACTGTAATTAATGAAAATAACAAATCAATTATTTCTAAAGATTCAATGATATGTATCTAGATCTAGAACTACAAGAAAATTATCCCCAAATACATGAAAAATTTACTAACTGTAAGACATACCAATCCAGTGTTTGGTTCATCATTATGAACTAACTCCTTCCAACCATTCCAACAAAATTTTGCATACTCATGTATATATTCTATGTACATAGAATCTATCTCCTCATCTATTTCGTAAACAAAATGGACTTGAGAATTGGCTTCAACTCTCTGATGGTTCAAACCGACATCAACACCATAAAAAAAAGATTTTAAATTTTCTCTGATTGCATTCATGGCCTCCTTTCCAACATCTGATGTATCTCACATCTATGAATGTGAGGTAAATTTACCTATTTGACAAGATACCAAAGGTAGTGGAGGCCTCTATAATGCTTCATTTCGATATGCCCCTTTCTGATTATATTTTCGTTCTTTAACATCCCCATAATATCTCGATGGTAGGTTGGTATCATCAGGGTGTATGCCCATGAAAAAATATGCATAAAATATTCTAGAAAATTAATGTGGAGCCTCATCATTCCATGACAACTTCCCATATGCTACCAAAAATCTATTATAAAGATGCCATGCTATGTTGGTGTGCTTAAAATATTGCACCTTCAACATATTTTTCTTTGGCCCCATTTGAAATTGAACATAGAAATTGCATATTAATTTGAAACTCTACTTTTTACTACCCATTTATCAGGTCCCATCACTTATGACTTTCATCTCCTCATCAAATCAATGAAACTATCAGTCGTTGGCCCCATCTTTTGATATGCATCCATAAAGTTATGCAATGAATGAAAAACAATATCCAAGATTTTGTTACTCTCTCAAGGGAGATCCAAGAACCTCAAATAATTTTGCAGCCTGCTTTTAACACCTTAGCATCATTTGAGGGTCATCTCTGCAAAATACCCTTCCCAAGGAAGATCATCAAAAACATCTGAGGGATAGGTGGGCATAGGTGTGTAATCTTCGACTTCTTGATAATGCCCCCTTAATCCACCTTCACCCTCTTCACCAACATTGGAATCCTCATGATAACCACTCTCTTTTTCATTATCTTCTCTCGCATTAAACTGATCCTATAAAAAAAGACACATTTGAAACTAATTACAACATTTACCAAAAATATAAAACAAAAAAAATAAATATAAAACATAAACATAAATGCACAAAAAAAAAAAAAATCAAAAGAAAGTTACCAAACATATTTTGTTGTTGTGATGTGTTCCCTACATTCTTCAGTGTTGGAGTATTTATGTGAAACCTATCTAAGAAAGTTGTATCCATAACACTACTTTGAGCACTCTGTCTAGATGATATATTCATCGATTCATTTGATAATCTCCTCGTCTGACTAGATTGTATTTGGTAACTAGCTACCCCTCCCAAGATGCAATGACTTGCTAAGATATGGGTCTTTAACATCCTCAATGTCTCATTCGAATAAGGGGTTCCTCTTCCTCCTTCATTTGATAGCCTTGAGCATTTGCGAGGCATATTTGGAGGCTCTTGTCTTGTAACAACCTTGGTTAAATAGTTGCATAGGGTTTATTAAGTATAATTAATTAGATAATTAACTGTCCTAATATGGTTTTAGTTAAACAATGATTAGTTATTAATAATATTATTTATTTATTAATTAATTGTTTATAATTGTTGATTGATTAATTAATTAATTAACTTATTAAAGGTTAGGGTAATGAATTAAGAGATTAATAAATTTTTAATTATTTTATAAGACTTTACGTATGCAGGGGGGAAAGAAGAATTAAGTGGAAAGATAAGGTAATAATGGAATCATATAAGGTAATAAAGAATAGGATAAGGTAATTAATGGAAGATAGGAGAGTCGGTGAAGGGGGGAGATATGATGGGGAAGAGTCCTACGGGAGATGATTATGAAAATTTGGGGAAAGGAGCATTATTGGGGGAGGTCTGTATTTTTGTGGCATATTTTTTCTGGTTTTTGGAGTTTGGTTTTGGAGTTTTGGTGAATTATTTCAGTAGGCACCGAGTTGATGGGGGTTTTGGGCTCGGGGGCCAGGATTCCTTACGGTATCCTGGAGCTAGGGAGCCGGACAGGCTGCTCCTAGCTGGCAGGGAGGAAAACTCCGTTTTGGGCACAGTTTCATCTTGGACACAGTTTCAACTTGGGCTTGGACAAACAGAGTTTGGAAACAAATCACTTGACAGGTATTTTTCTTCATTATTATGGCATGTTCATGATCGTATGATGTTTCAATATGTTATTTATGTTGTGTATCTTATTCAATATATCATTTATATCATGTTGCCCAAAGGGAACTTTGTTGAGTCATAAACTGTAAACTGTTATTTTGCTAATGATATTTTGCTGAACAAATTATAATAGAAATGTTATATTTAATTATTTAACAAATTCTAGGATCTGTTAGACAAACCTTACACATGGTATCAGAGATTTAGTTTGAAGCACTGGAGCCTTAAGGGCCTAGCTACCCGCCTACCCAACTTAGGAATGGAACTGTACCCACCCAGAAATTTAAACAACCCTGAAACCCTTTAATTAGGTATAAATCTGAGCTCCAAGCTCTAGCTCCACCTAACTTGCAAGCCAAGCACACAATTGTTTTTTCTTAGTATATATGCAGATCTATATATATATTTATACATAATGCTTCCCCAAATAATTATGCTCTGCCCTTGAACTTCTAAACAGAGGTATAAATGACTGTATATAAATAGACATATATAAAATATATTTATTTAAACTATATAAAAATATATATATACATATAATTATAAATAAAGAAAACAAAAAAAAAATGATGTATGTGCACAAGCAACCTAAGCCATATAAAACTAACTTATATGCCAAACTGTGATTCCATAAATCAATACAAGCCAAATACCTATGCCATATGACATTAATCATATGCCATACACAACACATGTCTCGTTTTCAAGGAAAGATTTCCCTTTAAGGTACAAAAACCTTCTAAAAATCTCTATTGAAGTACCAGAATATTGCATGTTGTTGCCTTTGATTTCTTTGATGATTTTCCATATTCTAGGACAATTTGAGCATGCTTCCAATGCCAGATTTCCTCTAGTTATGTCATGGTATACAGCTAAATCCAAGATGGTAAGTTCAATTCAGTAACATGATAAAATATCAAAAATTTGAACTCAATTGCATTTTTGGAAAATTTTCCAAAGAGCAGAATTTATTGTTCGAAGCCAGCTACTGCTACATGCTTTCACCTACACTTTTCATTTGACAATTAAATAGATCATTTCATTGAGGACTTGGAGGTACAAAAAAGGGGAAAGAATAGCCCACATTCGTTCACCCAGGAAACCCTGGAAAGGAGAGCTGAGAGCCTCTTATGACAATGTTACAACTAGCAGTGAAAAGCCATACAGTTATAGATTAATTATATCATTCGTTTAGCCCATGCTTTAAAAAAAAAAAAGATGTTACCATAAAAATACATGGAAATTATGCCCACACAAAGAATAATCATTTACAACAAGATAAGCATCACCATGTGGAACAACATCTTCAGGTTCAGGCATAAAAGACAAGGCACATTATCCTGCATTACAGACAAATACCTATTTAACAATTATATTGAGTAAAAAAAATAATAATAACACTTGTCTATGATTTCAAACTTATTCAAGTCCCTAATTGAACCAGACCAAATCACCTTAGCATTGAGCTGCAGTTCTCCAGTACTCTTTTCTGTGATCATAATAACATCATGTGCTCTCAACCATTCTTCACATTCAACAAACCCATCAAATTCATTACAAGTTTTAAATGAAGAATTATCCATAAAACCTAATATTTGAGCAATAAAAGCAACTGGTATTGCTGGGTGATAAGAACGGGCTATGTGTTTGATAGCTCTAGTGCCACCACCATACACAATACAAAGCCAACGCACAGGCGTTAAGGAACCATGGAGGACGAGCCCACGAGAGTGCTACGTGTTTAGAACTAGCGCCAATGCACGTGCATCAACAACACATGATAGTTACACATAAACCAACACAAAGCCCCATGCATACCACCAAGCCCATGATATCATTCCACATAACTTATATGGGATGAAATCACAAGTGTAAAATCTAGGCTGCCAACGTGTTCAGACCAACAGAAATCCATGACCAAGGAGTTCCACGCTGCACACACAGGAAACAAAAAATTTTACTAATAAAAAAAAAAAAAAAACCCAACAACCAAGCACCTCCCATGCATCCTAACAACCAAGCACCTTCCATACAACACATCACGATCCCATAAAAAATACTAGTGAGAAACCATCTAAGGGAAGATCCCACGGGCACGATTTGATGGTTGTTGGCAGCACACGAGCTGTATACACAACACCTCCCAACCGTCCGACCAGGATCGGTCCATTCTCATATTTTCCCCTCAAAATAATTCTCCTTGCCTCTTGATTTGCATTCTCCATCACTAGACTCAGGAGGAAGAAGAAGAACAACAATAATGAATCTCTTCAACTTTCAAAGCGAATATCATAGCATGCCCATGGAAAACGCTTCTAGATAATGTCACTATGGCAGTGGGTCGATACCAGGGAAGAATGAGATAATGGAAATGAAATTTATCTTAGCAGAAGAGTTCATACATAGCGTGGATGTCCCTCCCGGGGCATTTCATGCTCTCTTATTCTCTTACTCAGGCCTGAAGACCTCCAGCCATGGCGGCCGACCGTGTAGCCAGGAACCTCCCAAGAAGAAAATGAGTGGGGGAAAAGAGAATTTAGGGTTAAGATAGAAAGTGTGGGGGTATGCGTAGGGTTTTGGCTAGCTATGACCTTGGGAGAGGGGGGCACGTGGACCTCATGCGAGGACCCACAATGCCGATTTCAATAAAAAAAAAAAAATTATTATTTTTATGT
>JZKD02S2125836.1:789425-809796 GCA_000966675.3 Picea glauca
TGGAAAGATAAGGTAATAAAGGAATCAGATAAGGTAATAAAGAATAGGATAAGGTAATTAATGGAGGATAAGAGAGTCAGTGAAGGGGGGAGATATGATGGGGAATATTCCTACGGGAGATGATTATGAAAATTTGGGGAAAGGAGCATTATTGGGGGAGGTCTGTATTTCTGTGGCATATTTTTTCTGTTTTCAGGAGTTTGGTTCTGGAGTTTTGGTGAATCATTGCAGTAGGCACCGGGTTGCTGGGGGTTTTGGGCTTGGGTGCCAGGATTCCTTACGGTATCCTGGAGCTAGGGAGCCAGACAGGCTGCTCCTAGATGGCAGGGAGGAAAACTTGGTTTGGGCACAGTTTCAGCTTGGGCTTGGACAAAGAGAGTTGGGAAACAAATCACTTGATAGGTATTTTTCTTCATTATTATGGCATGTTCATGATCGTATGATGTTTCAATATGTTATTTATGTAGCGTATCTTATTCAATATATCATTTATATCATGCTGCCCAAAGGGAATTTTGCTGAGTCATAAACTGTAAAATGTTATTTTGCTGATGATATTCTGCTGAACAAATTATAATAGAAATGTTATATTTAATTATTTAACAAATTCTAGGATCTGTTAGACAGACCTTACATGTCTCGATATCTCATCTCAATAGATATCCTTTGAAAATACGTGAATGTGAAAGTTCGTAAGTTATGGAAACATAAAATGAAAATATAATATGAAAAAACTTGAAGGCATAAGCATTTATAACAACTTCAAAGAATCAAAGAGATATATTGAAAAAACTAACAACTATATTTGTGACTATGATGTTATATATAGTGAACATGACAACATTTACATTAAAAAAAAAAAAGTAAACATCTAGAAGTTAATCTATATCAATGTGTAATTTTTTTTTTAAATTAAAAAAGTTAGCAAATCCAATGATGTGAAATGCACATGTGACATTTGTGAACCTTAAAATTTAAATTATGTATTTCTCATATTAATGAGTATTATTGAATTTGTAGATATTAATTTGTAGAGTATGTTTTAAACCTTGGAATTGGAACTTTGTCCCACTCTTAGGCCAAATATTATGTTGGAGAGAACCATCTCATGGTATAAGGCCCCGTTCATGGCCCATGTTCCTTAGATCTATCATGTAGGGCTCAAGCCCTTGGTTTTTAACACCAAATCATGTCTTGGGCTAACAATCCCTTCCTTGGTGCATTAAATCTCATAAATTGATCCCATATCCAACTATCCAGCCAGATATTACTTCTAGAGACTCAATATCATGGTCTAGAGACTTGTGAATGGACCAAGTTCCTTAGAAGTTTTGTATATGGCCCAAACCCTATTTCTTTGGATTTATATTGAATTTCATGGGCTAGGATACTCTTCCATGTTACACCAAAATTTTGAACTCGACTTGTATGTCATTCTTGGAAAAAGATACATATGGAGGATTTGTGTTGTGTTTTAGGGTCTTGTATGTGATCTGCAAGCCATAAAATCATTGTTCATGGCCTACTCCTCTAGATATCATCTTGAAATATTTTCTTGGTATCAAAGACATGTCCTCTGTGTGCCCGATCTTGGAACTAATTTTGTATCCCACTTTTAAGCCTAAGATTCCTACCAAAGTGAATTTGTTGTGGTATGGGCCCATATTCATGGACCACATGAAACCATAGAAGAAAAATGCAGGGCCTATGGCCTTATTTTTTAACCTCACACCATTTATTAGAAACGTTTTATAGTTCCTAAGCCATTAAATTTTATCCCCTAATAATTTCTTGGGATAAAAGACCTACCAATGATGTGACAAACCTTTTAATTAGGACCATGTTGCACTCCTAAACCAAAGATTATAACCAAAGGGAATGTCTCATGGTCTAATGCCACAAGCATGGATGACATGCCTTTCAATTAACTCATTTATGGCCCAAGAAATTGGGTTTGTAGAATATATTGGATAAGGAGATTCATCCTTAGTTTACCAAACCATAGGAAAATGCTTGTGTCCCACTCTTCAAGAAACTATTACTACCAAAGGAATTGTGCATGGTTTAGGGATGGCATTCATGGGAAAACATACCTTATGGAGGACATGTTTTACAACATTCATGTTTTACGACATTATGAAGGGAAATTCATATTTTTACGAATTTGGCATAGAAATATATTTACAAAGATACATGGGTAAAAGGGGCATCATATTTTTACGAAAAATTGGCATATTTATTGAGGAAAATATTACACCCATAATTTTATGACATTGGTATATGAATATCTTTCCAAATATACATGGGTACAAGGGGAATCATATTTTTACGACATTGACATATTTAATGAGGAAAATATTACACCCATGACAAGTTCTGAATTATCGCTTTCCTTCAATTTGACTATCTTTATGCACCATGCAGTGCGATAATGATTGGATTATTGGTTTTCCATCCTTTCTATTGGAAGCACACTACTCACCATCACCATCAAACAAACACAATGCAAATGAATTATGTTAATCATTGACTCGTTAAGTGGTGCATAGTGTTGGCCAATCTATTTACACTCAAATAATGAATGGAAAATGGATAAAGAGAATCGTGGAATCATGAATGGACAATGGAAAAATATAATCATGAAAGGATACACTTACATTCTCATGGTTACAACTTGTCTTTTCATGATTTCGCATTACAATAATAATGTCTATTTATTTCTCTAATATCATTTCAAACAATATATGTGTTAGCACCATGATTTTTTCATTTAGAGTTGTTCCTACATGAGTCGTAGTTCATGTGTCAAAGCATGTAAGGTCAGTGCCCGAATAATGAATGGGTCGAAATCATCAAGTAGCGGGTCTGACCCTTGGAGTCGAGAAATGGTGTAATGATTATTCATTTGCGATTTGTAAAGGTCCCTTTCCCTAAATATCGAGTCCTGTCAAAAAAGGGGAATTATTGTGCGAGAGATTGAGGCAAGTTGTTGGGATAAAGGTCACATCGAAAGATATAACAGACATAATCACCTAATCATGAAGTCAGAAAGGTGAAAAATCATGATGCTCCTATCATGTGTACTCTAATGCTCTTATCATTTGTACTTTTCACACTTCAAAGTGTATCTGTCACATAAATTTGTTGCACAAATCTTCAACTTGATTTCAAATTTATCATCACCCTAGATTTATCATCCTCTTCCATGATTCCATTCCTTATCCATTCAACTATAAATATCACTCACCCTACATGCCTCTCTTTTAATTTCTGGATTTGTGCATTGTCCATGGTTTTTTCTGCAAGCTCTGGAGCCCTTTGTTGTGTGAAAGATGATTTCCATTGGTTGTATTGTAAGTCTGTTGATTTGATTTTCCACGTCTCCTTCATCACTTTCAGTCATTTCTTAAATTCTTTTGGATTTTGCTGCAAACTAGCATTTTGGAGATTATTTCTTCTCATAGTCATCTTTTCTTCTTTGGAATTTCCTCCTTCCATGCTGACTTTCTCACTGCACCGAAGTTCCTTGTCTTGCGACAAGTATCCAAGTACTTTGCTACTATGCCCAGTTCTTCCATTGCATCAGAATTTTCCATCACAATTCCCTATCGTGACAATTCTCTCGTTGTTGTTTTCCACCGCGTTGAGTTTCCCCACTATACCAAAATTTTCCATCATGCCTTATTGCTATTCCATGAACTCCTCTAGCTGATTTTTGTTTGTCATGCAAAGATTATGTTACTTCCTTTCTGACAGTCTCTCCAAATTCCTTCATTCTTATTCGTCGTCTAGAGAAGGTGTTATAGTTCATTAGCATGCGTGTGAGATACATATATACTATCATCATGGTAGTGTCCCAAAAAATAATAAAGAAGGAGAGAAGTGGCAGGGCCGTGAGGTTTGAGCCTCAAGATCTAAAATTAATAAACAAAGACTCGGAAGTCAGGGTGTCTTTTGAAAAAGTTAGATGTATGCTCTTCTGTGAAGATATCAAAGGGTATAAAACGAAGTTGGTTGAGCAGTTCTCCCTCAATTTTACTGGGGTTACCACGACCATTGTGGGAATCACCTTCCAAGTGACGGAGGAAAATATGTCAGCTACGACAAAGATCCCTCAGTGCAGAGAAAAATGGTTTAAAGGCATTCCTTTAGACATTTTGTGCGATAATGACTTCATCAAGACCAACTATCTAAATGGGAAAATTGGATCCGACATTCCAAGCCAATATCTCCAGTAGCCTTTCCAAAAGATTCTAAAGGTAATCAAAGGATATTTCACCTGTGAAGGAAGGTTTGACAGGGTGTACCCATATCACATCAGGTTGTTGATGCACGTCACAGTGAAAAAAAGTTTGAATCTAACTTTCTTCTTGTATCAAAGCTTGGAAAATATGTCAGGCAACGTCTAGGCCAAGGCTGACCAACCGGGAACAATTTATCCCATTTTTCATTAACCAAGTTGTTAGTGGTCAAATAATTGAGACATTTGAACAAGGATTGGGATTCATTTATGATTTCGGCTGACATCCTCAGAGACCCCAAAGGATACATTCTTCTATCTGCGAGTGAAACACTATTCCATAGCGCAGGGGTGAGAAAGGATATGTCATAGAAAAAGGAAAGGGAAAGGAAATAGAAGACTCGTTGTACCACCAGCCAACACCCCAAAAAAGAGGCAGGCTAAGATTGACTAATAAAACTGAGGAGATCCAAGCTCCTATTAAACCATGCACCAAGTTTGTTGCCAAGAGATTATTCATGCGCGTTGTTCGGCAAGAGTCTGTTGAAGGTGAAAGCATGGAAATTGATGAAAGGTGGAAATTCAGGTGATGAAAACGTGAATTTTCAGGATTTGTCACAGTAGCTGAAGCAAGCGCAACTCGCTATTGTCGAAATTTATCAAGAAAATAGAGAATTAAGAAGACAACTGGTAGAAAGGAATATTGAAACACAAACGTCGCAGAGTCGAGTAGGGAATGTAAATTGGCTCAAAAAATAGCTCAGAGAGGCACAAGACATAATTATTCAGCTGCGGGAGGAATAGAGGGTGTTAGAAGAAAGAATCACATATCATTTCAAGGAGTGCAGGATGACCATTAATATTTCCCACACAACTCTCGTCAGTGCTCAAGTGAAACTGAAATGAAACGTGGTCTTGTGGAGACAAGTGAAGAGTCTGAGAAAACATAACTGGTCTCTTAGAAAAACACTCAAAGTTTTAAAGTTTTAGGTGAGGTCGGAGGCATGAGTAATACAACCCCATTTTATCTTTTTGGATCATGGCACAAAATCTTTCTCCACACATATCCTGTTTTCTTTTGGTAACAAGAAGTTTGACGTGGCACCTATGTAGTGAATATTCATCGTGTAGATGTTGTAAAATTACCTACTGAGGAGGGAATGTATAAATGAAATGCATGCCAGTTTTGGAAGAGATGTATGGTCCCCCAACTGTTGGTTCCACCTAGATTTGCACAAGTGACTACAAACGAATGTCTTCTACACCAACTCACCACATGCATGCTACAACCAAGGATCGTGCATCAGCAACCAGAGTCCATTATACAAAGGTGATAGAGTTTCCAACCTGACAACCAAAATAAAATGTCGAATGATCACAACTTGATGACTAAATCTTACTCATGACTGAATGATTGAGACAAATGTGTCGATTATGTTATGATTAGGTGCTGTCAAGTTTCTATTTTTGGTAAACTCTATTGAAAAGGTTGTCTGGGGGGGATGTAACTGAATCTGAGATCCAAGTGTTATAACCCTAATTTTCACCAGACATTCTTACCTGGCATCAGGCCATATCAGTTTCCTTCTTTTCCAAAACACTGCTAAACAACTCTTCTTAAAAACCCACTTTTATAAAGGCCCACGCACCCTGCTACATAACTACATTCATGTACATGCTAGCTGACCCAAGACAACCCGCGTGTACCTTCAAAAGCACGAAAAAAGGAAAGTTGTTGACGGAACACACAACTTTCGGTAAGTTAACTAAACCTTTCATCCATGCATGGCCGGAAATTCGACCAAATACCTAGCTCTTCTAGCCTATAAAAGAAGGGTTAGGGGTCCCATTTGGAAGAGGAGAATGATAGTAAAGAAACTATACCCGTTTAAGCATTCCATTTGTCCCAACCTTTAGCCATCCTTGTGCAAAGAGAAGTATAGAGAAAAGCAGTTGGAATATAGTGGAAGAAGAGCCTAGGACCATGATCAAGGAGTAGTAGCCAACTTTATCATTGTAAGGTATCATTGTGAAGTTAATAAAAGAATTGCTTTTCCCGTCCCGCCATATGAGAATGTCATTATTGGAATATTGATTGTATGATTGATTAAATATCTAACCCATTAGTTCATAGATCAAATGCATGTTGAGTTCTTTGTTTGTCTTTAGTGAATGAAGGTCAACATTGGGAGGAGAGTTGCAGTCAAAGAATGACCAAGTGCAAAAAGGGATCGACGTCAAACACGAAAACTAAGGTATGTCCACTTAATCTCTTAAGCCTTGTATTCACATATGAGTAATGGGGGTTTAGGCATGGGATGATGGTAAAACGTAAGAGTCTTTAGGTCATTTCTTCATGCTTGATAAAACCCTTAGTGCTAGTCCGTAGGAGGGATTTTCCACTCACAATAGAATTGGAGACCATACTGGGGATCTCTAGGGTTTCTGGGAATAGTTTTTGGGTATTTTTAAAAACTGGTTTCATTCCTTGTTTTTAAAGTTTCTACAAAAGTCTGAGCTAACAGAGATTCTGGCTTTCCATACCAGTTATCTCAATTTCTTTGCTTGACTGCACTTTTTTGTTTGTTTTTCGAGACCCATAGAGGTACATGCAACCTGTATAAGGTCTGCACGAGTGTACCCGCACCCTACCTTCTCACAGCCCGCGTGTACATTCTAGCTGAGGAAGTGTCAGTCACATGTATGATTCTAGAAAATTTATTTTAGAGAGGCAGTCATCCTCCCCCCTGTCAGAAATAGTCCTTCTCGTGGGTTTTTCTGGAACTCTTTCTAGTCTTTGTTGTTTGCAGTATATAGCTTAGGTTTCACCTCATATTGGTTTGTTCTATGAAGTTTTCCTTGAATTTTTTTCTTTTTTTTGTTAAAGTAAGTGTCCGAGTCTTCAAGAGATCCTAGTTCTCGGTACCAGTAGTCTATGCCTAGGTTGGACTGCTTGGCCTTTCATTTGTCTTAGAGTTTCAGAGATACATGCACCTTGTATAAGTCCAGCACGCGTGTACACGTGTTCTGACTTTACACAGCTTGCGTGCACACGCTTGCTATTGAACTGTCAACAATGTTCTTGTGGAGAAATTTTTTGTTGAAGGTGAGGAAGTCATCCTTTCCTTTGACAAGAGTTATACCTCTCAGTTTTTTGGGTCTCTGTCATAGCGGCCAGTAACTTAGGTTTGATCACAACAATAGATTTCTTTTTCATTAAGAAGTTTTCCTCAAAATTTTCTTTTATAGGGTTTTTAGAAAAGTGTGAGAGTCCTAAAAAAAAAGTGACTCTTTGTGATCTGCACTTAGGCCAAAAATTTTCTTGGTTTTTACTTGTTGATATTTTTCCTTTTTGCTTTGTGAGCATTCAAAAAAAAAAAAAAAAAAAATCTTTGTTTAGTTAAATAGTGTTGTTTTGCATTAGTAACCAGGGAAAAGTCTTTGTTTTCATAAGTTATTGACGGTTTACTTAGATCATAAGTAGCTCGTAGTCGAGTGAAATCTTGCTTTGAGTTTGTTGTCCAAAGATCTTAGAATTTTTTTTAAGTTTGAAACGTTGTTTAAGATTTGTGTTAAGTGAAGGTATTTTGTTTCCAACTTTCTGTTTATTTTGCTTTTGTCTTTCAAACATCACTTGTTTCACTTTCATAACCTTTGACTTAATAAAAGCTATAAAAATTAATGTTAAATCTAAAATTCATTAGATTTTTTATGTTTGTAGGGTCAACCAACTAGTTTAGGGTTAGGGCCTTGAATTAGGTTGGAGAGGAAACTCTTCAAGGCCAATAAATCAAACATTGGAGTCTGAGTTAGGGAGTGTCAAAGTCCAGTATCATGAAATTTATATAGGATTCCCCTCTAACACTGGGGCTAAACATGAGGTCACGTGCAGAAAGGTAGCAGAGATAACCCCTCCAAAGCTAGACCAATCATAGTGGAGAACACATATAGAGGGCTTGTCTTGGGATTTTGTCGATTGCATTTGCCACAGAGCTTTGTGGGTCTCAAATCTGTTCGAGGTCCTCATTTGTCTTCCGGAACAATTTCCTTCGATACCCTTGATAGGTTTCAGGCTCGATACCCTGCTCATTGTGGTCTATCCGACTTTCGACTGTACCTGCCTGGTGATTGTTCACGCGCTGGCAACCTAGTTGCATGTCTTTTTAGAGACATACACAAGTGATTGCGGGAGTATACCGTGGTACCTAGGAAAGACATTGGGCCATGCTTTGCAGAGTATATCTATAGGTTTCTTCCATGTTCGAGTTTCACTTTCACCGGTAAGTTTCTCTAGTGTTGGTTGTTGTAACTATTCTTCAAACTAGTTTAGTGTTTGCTTGTTTTATCTTGGAGGGACTCTTTCAGTGTGTGTTGTTTTTTGAACGAATAGAAATCCCTAAGGTGTCTTTGATATTCTCACACAGTGGATGATCATGAGCTCCTCTGGTCACAAAGTCTTCTGGGCCTATCACTAGTTACACTGGAGCCACCTCCGCCACCACTAAGGCGAAAGCTAGACCAACAAGGGTTTTTTGAAGCGATCATGTCACAAGAAATTGTACCCGACCAACATCCAGAGGAAACGACCATTTTAGACTTTGGAGTGAAAGCTATTGGTCCATTTGAAACTCCAACCACTGATCTTTTGGCACCCATCATCGTACTGATTCACCCTTACGAGTGCCAGACAGTGTCGCACGCAGCAATGGAAACAAATGTTGTCACTTCTTCTAGGAATTCTTCAATTCCCACTATGATTGTCACCAAAGGAGAGTTTCCACCTCCTAACCCACCATCACTGATCCAAGCCACCATGGTCTCGACCGCCTCTACCTTGAACAGTTGTCCAATCCCTTCTATGGTGGCGGCCACAACCCTTTTCACATTGAGTGCGACAGGCCCTCCGTTATCATAGGGGATGTCGAGCTCAGGTATAAGTCCTGTACTTTCCTACTATGCTTCATAGACTTTAGGTTTCGGGGTAGGGAGATCTAATTCTCCTCTGCAAGGCCACATGGGGGGCACTTCATCTCCTTTTAATTATTTCCCTTACAGGGGAGTTAATATACCTCCTTCGTCCCCTTCGCTCAGTGGCACCCACCAAAAATACGTCGGGCCACCTACACACCATAGTTTATTTGGAGTAGGGAGTCAAGGACCACCTTCTCATAATATGCCAGTAAGTTCGACACCATTTTCTTTGTTCGGTGCGTTTGGTAACAACGCTTTCTCGTCAACTGCTTTCCCAACTGGGGGAAATCCTGGTTACAGACAACCTATTCCCATGCAGGGTACTATTCCTGCATAGGGAGCAAACCCAGGAACTTCTTCCACATCAGGGCCTTGGAATTCTTAGCAGGGATCAGTTCCCTCATCAGGAATGTCGATCTGGGGAAATTATTTTCACAACCAATGGAACCCCAGACAAGGTACTATTCCTATCCCCATGGGATCGGCATGGAGAAACCCTTCCCAAAGTCCTCTGAATGTAATGCACGCCCAACCATCTACATCCTATTTTGGGAATCAGCCAATGATTTCTCCTCACATGCATAATACATACGCTAGCCATGGCCATAGTTTTTACTAGAACCTAGGCCAGTAACCAAAGTTTTTTTGGAAACCTGGTGCCATTCAAACTCCAGGTCCCTTTTTCCATGGTTATCACTAGCAACCCAAACTACCTTTCCTGAAAACCTTGCATTTGCCAGACTTGAAAAGGTTGTTGAATTACCCTATCTATCACGATCCATGTTGGCCCCCTATGTCGACAAAGTTTCCTTCGGACATACCAAAGTTCGAGGCCAAGCCTAACAAAGATCCAGAAGATCATGTGACCACCTTCCATATTTGGTGCTCATCTAACTCGTTGAAATACGACTCTGTACATTTGCTATTGTTTCAACGTACTCTCATAGGGAGTGCCACGAAATGGTACATTGAACTCGACTGCTCAAGATACTCTTCCTTCGACAAATTGGCAATGGCTTTCCTAAACTATTTCCAATTACCTGTGAGATACAAAGCTGGCACATAATTGTTGGCCAATTTCGCAGAGACAAAAGTAGACCATATCCTTGATCACATCCGAGAATGGAGACGTCGAAAGAGTTTAATTAAGGTGCCAGTACCACTAGCATTCTTGCTCAAGTGGTTCCTTAAGTCTTTGGTCCCACAGTTATCAAAAGACATCATGACGTCAGGAGTGTTTTCTGAAGAAGATGCCATCATGAGAGCTCAACAGCTTGAGATAATCTATTCTCAGTTCGGTTTATTATACGATATCTTTCCAGATGCGCCATGCTCAATAATTGATAAAACCAGATAGAGAGTTGGACCACATGCCGATGGTATTGTTGGTTCAGCACAAACAAAGCCCACTGAGGAACTGACAAAGCAATTGCAACAATTGTCTATACAACACATAGCGGCCAGCCAAACTACTATTTCGGCTTCTCCCCCTACTAAAATGTTGGATGTACACATAGTACAATCGACAAATCCAAAGTCCACCCAACAACCTGAAGGAAAGAAAAAACAATGAAAGAAGGGTAAGGGGGATAAGAAGCCCACTAATAATGATGGTCAGGGCAACACTGAGAAATGAAAGGCGAGGTATCCATGCAACTTGTGCATGGAAGACCACCCGACCCACCAATTTCCTCGACTTGCAGAGGGCCAAAAGTTTGTGACATAGAAACAACCTGTCATGTTAACCAATCCATTTCAACATGGGAAAAACCTAACCCAAGCCTATACATGCATGGAAGGGGGCATTCAAGGACCCTCTCCATCTTTGAACAATCCTGCATCCGCGAATGTGTATATGATGAAGGGTGATGATTTTATATTGACTAGATTGCATGAATACAATAAACCAAGCACTTCTGAGAAGGGAAAAGAAGCCGAACTCCCATCTCTTCCTCTCCAGATCGAGAAGACTTTGGGTCAAACAATGACATGCATCCCAAAAGGCACGTTCAAAAAATCTCCTCACAACCCAAACGCAAGGGTCGCCCAGAACTATTATGTGGTGGAGGATTTGTCTCAAACCCCTTATGCGATGTGCACTTTGGAGGTCCTCCAAAGCTGCCCTTCCCAGAGGAAAGCTTTGTTAACCTCTTTAGGATCTACCGAGTCTTGTAATATGGGTACAATCATGCTGGATACAACTAAATTAAAACGTCATCTGACTTACCACGTAACGTTTCATATAGTAGTGGCTCACCCCACAAAAAATTTTACTCGGAATATTTCCCACACGGTGGTTGATGAGGGTGCCTCGACATGCGTTATGTCGTTGGCATGTTGGAAGGCCATTGGCCAGCCCGTTTTGTCAATGTCACCTACTCTTCTCACTACTTTCAATGGTCATTCGTTTTGACCACATGGTATCATTCGCTCTTTCCCCATGCAGTTAGGAGGGAAGACCATGTGCTTTGAGGTAGAAGTAGTTGATGCGTCCCTCGACTACAATCTCTTGTTAGGAAGGAGTTGGACTTACTCCATGCAAGCAGTGGTCGCTACAGTTTTCTGGGTCTTCTTCTTTCCACACGAGGACCGGATTGTGACAATTGATCAATTGTCTTTCTCCATACTTGACCCTTCATTGGAGGTATCCGCGGTCCCGATGATTGATAATCCCCAACCAGACATAGTCAATGTAGGGGTTGGTTTATGCCCATCTTTGATGGGTACCTTCAATTACCTGCCCCCTCAAGGCGATGTCAAGTTCATATCCGACCACCATAAGGTTGATATTTTCCAAGTTTCATCATTTCGCATGACTTACTTCAATGATCCATGGATATTTCCTTCCCCATAGACCATGATGGAAGGGACAGGGCACCTTGGCATGTCCATGCCCTTGTCCACAGCTGAAGTAGCGTACTCTTTAGTCCATCAAGCTTCGACCGACACAGATCCAACTCCTGCACAAGAGATAGATCTGACTCTAGAGATTATTTGGGCTCAAGGTTCTCTCGCTGACACCAATTCGTTAGACTTAGTCTTTCCCTCTGACGAAACAGTAATTGAAGAAATGACTAGTCCGGACAAACCCTAGGATGATCTCCATCACATATCATACTTCCTCCCAGAGTTAAACAGAATCAAAGCTGAAGAATTCACCTTGACTATGACTAGATATAGGTCTTGTCCTATTAATCCCTTAGCTACACATGAGGTTTATGCCGAGGGTAATATGGTAACTATCACTGAAACCATAACGATCAATATCTCTAGAACCCCTGGAATCGTGGAGAATGTTTTCGTTGGAGCTGACTGTTCCCCTAGAGAGATTCAAATATACACAGATCTATTTAAAGAATTATGCGACATGTTTATCTGGTCTTACGAGGAAATGCCAGGCATCGATCCAAAAATAGTTGAACATGAAATCACAACTTATCCAAATGCCAAGCCTATTCGGTAGAAGCTTCGTCCAGTTAATCCCATGAAAGAAGCAACCATTAAGGTTGAAGTTGAGAAACTGCTAAAAGACAGTTTTATCTATCTTATCCATTTGACCCAATGGGTGTCAAATCCTGTGTTGGTCAATAATAAATAGGGCACAATTTGTGTATGTACAGACTTTCATGATTTGAACAAGGCCTGTCCAAAAGATAATTTTCCCACACCATTCATCGACTAGATAATTGATGAATGTGCAGGTTTCGAGGCCTTCTCTTTCATGGACAGTTTTCTGGGATATAATCAAATAAAAATCAAACCTAAAGACCAGAAATAAATGAAATTCATTTGTCCATGGGGTACATCCGTGTATCGTAAGATGCCCTTTGGTCTCAAAAATGTTGGAGTGACCTTTCAGCGGGCCATGTCTTTTTCTTTCCATGATCTCAAGCATATAGTCGAGGCCTATTTAGATGATTTAGCATCTCGATCTTGCAAGAGAATGAATCATCCTACACACCTCCGACTTATCTTTGAGCAATGTCGCTACTTCTGGATTTTCTTGAATCCAAACAAGTGCAGTTTTTGCGTAACATCAGGACGTTTGTTAGGTTTCATAGTGTCAACAACAAGGATCATGGCTTTATTCACTATGCCATTTTATGCAGTATGGATTTACGTCGTTTCATATCTAACTATTCCGAGATCACAAAGGGCTTTATGCACTTGCTAAAGAAAGACGTTCCTTTTTATTGGGACGATGCTGCTCAACTCTCTTTCGAAGCGTTGAAACATGCCCTCACAACTACCCCTCTGCTTTCACCACCTATCTATAAAAAATATTTATTATTATAACTGGATGTAGCAAAGTGAACCATCATCATGGTCTTAGTTCAGGAAGATGATTTGTTCTCATAATTATAATATCTATTACCTGATCCAAGGCCTAGTCGGACTGGAACTCAATTATTCTCATATCGAAAAACTTGCGTTGGCAGTAGTCTATGATGTTCAATGGTTTCATCATTATGTTCTATTTCGTAAGACCACCATCATTTCCATTGTGAATCTGTCTCAATACATGTTGACACGACGGGTAATAGGTGGAAATATCAATATATGGATAGTCGTCCTCCAGGAATTTGACTTAGATTTCGTTTCAGCGAAATCCAAAAAGTCACTAGTCTTCGCAGAACTTATTTCGGAACTTCGAGTTGAGTCAGGTGATGTTGTGCCTGAAGAGTCACTTATCAGAGGAGATATGTTTTTTATCACATCTTCGGATCCCTGGTACGAGATATACTTATCTATATCCAAAATTTGAAGTGCCCCACCTCTGCTTCTCGTGATGAGCGTCACCGTATACTCCATCATGCCAAGAATTATCTCATACTTGATGATACATTGTATTGAAGAGGTGTAGACTGCACCCTACGCCAATGTCTCACTCACAAAGAAGTAGTTATCGTGCTTAACAATTTCCATACTGGATCATGTGGTGGTCATTTGTTTGGGTTGGCAACAAACCAAAATATTTTACGAGCAGGTTACTTCTGGCCGACACTAATCAAAGATTGTATCACCTGTGCCACCTGTGTCAGATCTTCTCTCGGAAGATGAGGGCACATCTCACTCCCATGTTTCCTATCATCACATTTGGTCCCTTCACCAAGTAGGGGATTGATTACACTACATGCAATCCTCCTTCAGGAAGGGGGCATTGTTATATCATTGTAGCCGTAGAATACTTCACGAAGTGAGTCGAAGCTATGCCAATGTTTAAATATGATGGAGAGACAACGGATCTCTTTTTATTCAACCGGATAATAGAAAGGTTCGACGTCCAGAGAGAGATTGTCACTGACCATGGCAGTCACTTTCAAAACCAGATGATGATCGAGTTAACATAAAAGCTTGGGTTGTGACAAGAACATTCATCACCCTACTACCCCCAAGAAAATGGTCAGGTCGAGGCTGTAAATAAATCTCTTAAGACCACCCTACAACGAACGATCAACTTAGCCGAGTCAAATTGGCATTTGATGTTATACTCGACATTATCGGCTTACAAAACGTCTGTTAAGACTGCAATCGATTTCTCACCTTTTCAACTCGTTTATGGGCTGGAAGTAGTCTTTCCTATCGAATGTTAGATCCCATCCCTAAAGTTGGCAGTACAGTTATTGCCAGACACTTCTCCACTTGAAGAACAATTATTATACCTTGAGTGGCTCAATGAGTAGCATCATGATGCGGCCCTAGCCAACAAAGCTCACAAACATAAAGTCAAGTGTTAGTATGATCGGTTCATTCGTCCTCAGATTTTCTCTGAAGGTGACCTTGTCCTTGTCTATGACCAAGATAAGGACCCCCTGGGGGCAGGAAAATTCAAACCCATGTGGTTCGTACCTTTCATCATAAAATAGGTTCTAAAAAAGGGCACTTATCATCTGATCAACTTTGAGGGAAATGATTTGGCGGAACCTAGAAATGGGCTCTATCTCAAGAAGTATTAATCATAGGTAGGTCACCTTGGGTAACTTTTTGTAACATATGTATAGTATTTGTACTATTACTTTCTAGTTTCTTTTAGTATTATGGACGTGTAATTTTTTATGTTATCTTTTGTCACTATGGCATATGTCAAGTGAATCAAAGGTGTTCATTAGGTACGCAGACGGTGCTAGCCGTCACACTCGGAGGCGTGCCTCCACATCTTGGGTAATTTTTACACCTCGAGGCCATTTATCATCGTCTAGAGGTATATGCTTAGGTGACACCACAAACAATTTCGCCGAGTACAGTGCAGTGATTGAGTTTCTTCGTGACGCCCTGTCATTTGGTATCTCTCATCTCCGGGTCTATTTAGATGCTTAGCTGGTTGTGTCTCAGTTAAATAGAGTCTACCGTGTTCATGATCCAACTTTACATCGATGATTCCTTAGGGTACATCTCTCAGAAAAAAACTTTGATTATATTACATATTTTCATGTTCCTAGGAGATTAAACCAAATTACAGATACTCTAGCTAATCAAATTTTAGACATGCATATCGCACACATATAAAAAGACATACACATAAACATGTAAATACATTTTTAAAGGAAAATATGATCCATAAGACACAAAAAGACATAAAAATACATATATAATATCATAATCATTAGAGTACATAGGTGGACACAAGCGCCTCAAAAGTATGACCAATAACTAGTCATGGGGCTTATGCCCTCAAAACATATATACAAGTATTGTTCTCAGCACGTGAAAAGTCTAGACTAACTAAGGTCAGGGCCTATGGGCCCTGTTGTAATGATCAATAGTGTTTGCCAAATGCTGAAACAGTCAGACCCACGTCCGTGGTGCCCCCACTACATGAGGTTGCATAGATGGTGGAAGATCCTTAATATCTGCCATAGGGACTGTGCAGGTGAGCGAGGTAAAGTTTCACTCGACTCATCTCAAAACCCTCTCAGCCTCACGAGATGGAAGCTCTCTTAATGCTGTTGGTCTCCCTGTCGCGGCAGCTGTGGTCCCTGGTCGAGGATGATGCCTATTCCTCGCATAATCCGTAGGTTTCACTAGTCCCACATCTGCACATAATAGACACATATCTGTCAAATACTCTAGTATAAAAAAAGAATGATATATAAAAAAACAACAACATAAAAATTGCATATGTTTCACAAAAAAACAAAAAAAAAACGATGCAAACTTACCCATCTCTCCTCGCTCCTTGCCAGGAGGTACCTATATCTCAATATCTCTCGAGAAATCAATCCCAGCATAAGGGTAATCCTCTATGACTGAGATCGGTCATGACAACCAAGCAAAGAAATTGTCATCAAAGGACTCATTGGTCCTTCCACCACCCTGTCGTGGCAGTAACACTGCCCATCTGCAAACTGCAGGAAGAGAGGCTTGATGTCCTTGTACCACCACTCGAGGAATGAAACTAGGAACTCTTTCAAATAAGAAAGAGCATAGAATCATCTCGAACCCGAAGTTCCTCTGCATCCATGACCGACAATCTGTCAGCTGCCTCTTCATACAATCTAGCAGTGTAGTTCTCTGGTCAAATATCTTTGCATTTAAGTACTGGACTACACAGTTCATCTGTACATGGGACGCCTGATGTAGAGCCATAGAACTAATTATATGCCCAATAAGCAACACAATCGCCTACATTGGTAAATCCATGATCTTGCTTATGGGCACCCATGAGCTCGATCAGTCTGTACCAGCCTCAGAAAAAAGTCCTATCAATTCCGATATGTTATGAGGCCCCAAAGGAAATGTCCAAAAATTGACTGGTTCCCCTCTCCTGGAGAGGCTAGTAAAAAAATATATGTCCTCTGTAGTAGGCACCAGTGATTGTGCCTCTAACATAAAGGCCTCTGCGTTGGGATGCCAGTAATCAATCAAGGCATTCAGTAGCCTAGGTTGTGCCTGCATAAAAGGACATAGGAATAACTTGAGCAACCCACATTGCATTAAGGCAGCAAAAACATTGGGGTTTTCCCCAACCAACTCACTAATCTCCTCATGATCTCTTTCCCTCCAGTGAACATACATCCTGCAAAACACCAAGTTCAGGAGGGTTAACCCTTGATTTTTAATTTTTTTTCATTAAATAAAGGGTCCACACGGGCTGTAATGATGACAGTCATGTGTACATGCGTGTAGTTTTTCCTTTGTCGGAGTGTACACGTGGCCTATCATAAGACAACCTGCGTGGACCTAGGGCCGACCTTTTGAAGGTCGACGCCCCCCAAAAAATTGAAACTAAAAGCACAAATAAAGATTTAAATTGCAAGAGGAGAGAGTTTATACTTACTTGGTCAAGACGGATGGTCGTTTCGTCCACTATAGCTCCCGAAATCACAACTTTTATCAAAGGGGTTTTTTTTCTCCAGAGTCAATTTCCAAATCAGCAATGGTGAGAATGAGCTACTAGCTTCTATTTATAGACTTTTTGGCCCCTTTTTGTCAATTTTTTTTGGCCCCCCTTATCGTTTTATTTAAATTGAAAACCATATAGAGTGATTCAGGAGTTGCGTTGGAAGGTTATGATCGGGTATCAGGACATTTTTTTGGAGTTTTTGGTCACTTTTGACGGTCTGTGGGAAAAACCTCAAATGATCAACTTGAGCATATAGGTTAGGTTTCCACCCCAAATTTTGTATCTCGTTGTCTTTATCCCTTTTCCATAGGATTGATCCCATCAGGTTGCGACACTGAACCATCATTTTTGCTTTAGAAGTGTCGTGATTTGGTGGTAGAGATTATCGGAACATGGATGCCCTAGGTAGATCCTAGTTGTGTTATGGTGTCCATGCTATCACTAATGAATGTATGCTCGGGAGTCCTTTTTGTTTTTCCTGATTACGAGTTTGAGCCTCATTTGCATGATTCCTTTTCACTCTTGACCTCACCCTCGAGACTCCCAAAAAACATAACGAGTCTTCTTTTAAGCCCTTTTTAGACCCTCTAAACATGAAAAGGTTGCCGAGTGATCTTGTGGCCTTTCTGTTAAGGTCCTAACCTGCACATAGGTAGATCAATGTACTCGGATGTAATAAAGGTCAATATTAATAAGGCCTTTCAATAAAATAGAATAAGGCGGATGTAAGAAGACCTAATAGAAGCGTCTGCTTCTAGAAGGATCTTCCTCTAGATGGTTCTCTTAATAGAAATATTTAGTATAAATAAGGGTTGAGGGTATGAGAACCCTAGCTTAGAGATTATTGTAACATAGTGTTGCTCGATTGGAGGTTTCCCCCTAGAAGAGGCCTGTGAACATTTCTTTCTGAATCAACGTGCTATTTCTATTGCTATTGTTATATCATTTCTGTGTATTGTGAAGATTATACTGGATATTTTACTGTTATTCTGCCATTTCTAGAATTTTATTTCTGTTCTGCATATTTTATATATCTGGTATCTTGCAAGTGGTATTAGAGCACTTTCCTTGGCAGAAATTGTGGATTTTTTTTTCTAGGGTAGAGATGTATTCTGGCATCTTTAAGCCATAGAGATCTGTCGTTACGCGCATAAACCCACGGTTGAGGGATTCATCCACACAAGAAATACAAGTGGTTCTTAAGTGCACATCTATTGGCCACCCTTGTAACCCATGTTGGTACCCCTTCGAGTGGTAGCGCATCAGACAACACCTATGTACGGATCAGCCTAGATTTCCTAAAGACCTCTTTAGATAAACTTATCGGCCGCTAGACTACTATAATGTCATCGAGAACAACACTTGGAAAGATACTCTCTAGTATGTGGGTAGTCAGGTAGTACGGCTAAGCGTACGGTCTATCCTCCTTAGTTAGTGCCCTGAGATATTGGGACGAGTACTACTATTGGACCCCGCACGTATATCAGAGAGCTATAGCACAGGGAAAACCCTTATCTGTAGAACCCTTGAATACCTAACCCTTGGGGAACATAAACATCAACATAAACATAAACAAATTAAACCGGCGAGATCTATTGTCGCGCATCTATGTTCGGGTTGCTAAGTAAATACACATTTCTCTCTGGTTTAGAATTTGGGGATTTCAGCACTGCAACATTCTTCAGACCAAAGTATAATCCCGCAGCTATAAAAAAAAGAAAAAAGTCTGGATTTTTTTTCACCATTATTTGAGACTTATTCCATTAGATTCATCTCTTCTCCCTTATCACATTCATCCATATCATTTTTCTACAAAAATGTCTAACCTCGCCCACTCCCTTTTCAGTTCACCCATACTCATGTCCCATACCCATAGCCAAGAACTAGAATCTCGCTTCAACACCTTGCAATTTGGTTTCCTCGAGACCCAACAAGAAGTGAAACAAATTAGTGCTACTATTGCCTCCCATGATGTATCCATCAATACCACCATAAATGCATCCGTAAATGTAGCCATGCATTCCGCAATGGCAAAAGTCAAACACGAACTGATCACCCAGCTTGAATCTATCTTTGCATCACTCTGCACCAAAATCAAGATCCCTACCGATGACTCTTTTCTTGATGCACATAAAAAGACTGAAGGTGAAACTTCTTCCCATTCCTTTCAACCCCATCACTTTCAATGGTACATACGCCTTTCGTGGGTGGATATAACCAAATTTGATGGCTCGGACCCCACTTGTTGGGTCACCCAAATGGAACATTATTTCTCTCTCTACAACATTACAGATGACTTGGCCAAACTCCGGTATGGTGTTCTCCATCTAGATCAAGAACGCTGGCAATGGTAGCAATGGAGAAAAACTTCCCATCAAGGGTATATTGCTTGGACCCAATTTGTGACTAAGATTTATGAACTCTTTGACACTGACACCAACCATTTGGTCCATTTGACAAAATTGAAGCAATCAGGCACAGTAGAAGACTTCATAGCTGCATTTGAGCGACTGGCTTTTCGAACAGAGGGAATGACTGATGCTTTCTTTCGAGAGTGTTTTATCAGTGGCCTCAAGGAGGAGATTCGGGTCCATGTCCTCATGGCTCGACCTATGACTTGGGTGGAGGCTACCAAAAAAGCTAAAGAAGCACAAAAAATTGTTTCCTCTCAAAACCATAAGCCTTCCTTTATCCCTCGCCTTAAACCAGTAAACCCCACTACTCCCTCCGCCCCATTAAAAATCCAAAAATTGACCAGGGCTGAAATGGCTGAACGCCAACTCAAAGGCCTCTGTTATAATTATGATGACAAATAT